>PVQA01000931.1:0-11943 GCA_002980515.1 Fusarium burgessii | reverse complement strand
TACGGGAAGCATCGCAAGTAATTGATCAGATGGATGTTGATACGCAGGTAGTGGCCGAATCATCAAGAAGTGGTGGTCGAGGAAGGTCCGAGCGACCAGGTGGTCGGCGCTGTGGTGTATGCGGCAAGGCCGGTCATAATGCAAGAACTTGTCAGGTAGTTCTTGAATCATCTGGGGAGGAATTTAGCGAGTGAAAGTGAACCTTTTGAACCTATAGGTTAGGTAGGGAGGGATGACCTATAGGCTGAATAGGGAAAGTGCGTCCCATGCTTATCTGCGTCGCATGCTTATCAACCACATTATAGACTAATAAATACTATTTAAAGATATATATTATCTCCTAAGAGGTCATAAGGCTCCAACGCGGTCACAACGAGGGGTTATAGCCAATTAAAATGCAGAGAACGAAAGGTACTTCTACCACCACCTAATTTATACGGTGATAGAAGTACCAACAGTTTATATCATTACAAATCGCTACATTACATACCTTACAGCCATACCTAGTCTGTTTTGCCCTGCCCCTACTTCTTGCATTACCGCTAATTTCACTAAAAGCATGCCGTTTTGGCCCTTTTGACCGTATTTGCCCTTGTCGGAAGCCAAGGCAGGCTAGGCACCTTGCCTTACGGCCTCGATAGATATAGTTGATGTTCCTATCAATATGTTTTTGCCGTATTTCTTGATTATCGATGTCCTCCTCAGCCCCTGACCGATATCTCTGTCTTGCTTGACTTTCTTGATGATATGTGTTGAATAAGGCGTTTGAAATGCACTTCCGCCAATCCTCCTGTGACCTATATCTCTCCCAATTTGGCTGGGGACCATGTAATTGAAGGATATAGCTATTAGTAAGTGCAACATCAAGAAGGAAGGACCAAGTCAGAGCCTGCCAAGCCCCCCGGCGAAGGGGATAATCATAGCTTGTATATGACCTCAATTGGTCACCTCGGTCAACGTGATTCATTTCATCGTTATAAGCAGCAGCTGCTGTCGGGATTGGAATGACTTTAGTAGTCTCCTCACCAAAAAATAGCTGTATTGGCCGGGCTCGTAGGTGGTCTGTAGACGGCTTCTTCCTCTTCTTATCGGTACGCTCATCGCCTTGAAATACAGTTGTAATAAAGAGCACAAGCCTATTATCCTTCCAAGCTAGTTGATTGACCTAGGAAGGAGGGGAAAGGACAAATTAGTAGGGGAAATATATAGAAAAGTGTCATAGCGGCTTGCCTTATTATCTATTGTTGGGATAGACCTTACTTCATTAAAGGCATAGTCACAGCGCCCTAAGTTATCAAGTGCCTTATCCCTCTTAAGGTCCTTATGTATGCCACAGTTAGGGCGGGCTGTACCTGTAGCTCCGTATCCGTGATCACGAAGCTTGCGGAAAAGAGGTGGTGTTGAGAAGAGGTTATCCACAAAGACGTGATATGTCTGCTTTGGCAGCATATCACATAGGGAAACAACGACGGCCTGTGTATTGCCTAGTTGTATAAGAGCAGCTGCCTCCTTACTAGCTGCCTCTCTCTCTTGTGTACTAGGGCGACCTCTCTTTCGCCTTAGCCCCCGGTCTAAAGCATTGTAATTTAAACCTTTAAAGTGCCAAAGCCACCGAATAAAGAAGCCTGCTTGGGCGATAACCCAGATCTTAAAGCCTAGCGGAATCGGCTTCCCTTTGACAACAGTTGTCGCGGTTGATCGGCCTGTATAACGGACCATGCACTCATCTACAGCGAGATGAGAGCCTGGTTGGAAGAGTGTAGCTGACACCCTCTGTATGTGGTCAGACCACTCTTCAGCAGCTTGGAATACCTTCGGCAGGGGACTGTTTTCATCGATCTTGGTGAAGTCAAAGGGACGAAGGTAGCGGTGGATTAACTGAAACCTCCAATAGGGCATGAACTTGATAACTGAGTGCAGGGGGGCTTGTTCTCCTAGTCGGGGGGCCTTCCAATGGCTTGAGAGCTTCCTTTCCTTATGAATTCCTATATAAATTAGCAAGCCAAGCCATACATAGATCTGTGCGGTGGAGATCCCTTCCCAAGCTAGGAGCTTTGAGTGTTCGTGAAGTGGGTTATTCCAGCTATCAACTACAGCGTTTTCAAGTAGGTGATAAATCCAGCTATTAGTATATTCAATCCATCGCCACAGTAATGATTTAGGTATAAAAAGCTGGAAAAGATCAAGTGGTGTATTAGGCAAATAACCGATGTGATAATTGCGAGGTTGCACGATAAAAGGGCTGAAATTAAAGCCGCGAGATTCATCGGCCGGAAAATCATTCGCTCCGGCAGGCTCCTTAGGGCCTATGCGGGGACCTTTGTGGTGCTTATAGAAGCTCTTGTCATCATAGGTATCGACCTCTTGTATTTGATCGCGATCTGAAGATATATTCATTGTTTGAATTGCCATAGATTGCATAGCAACTTAGGTATGAAAGGTTGGAAATTGAAGCTTTTGGTACCCCGCTTGTACTGCTGTGATGACAGGGATAAAGTGGGGCGGGGTACGGATTGGAGCCTTATGACCTCTTAGGAGATAGGCAAACTGGAGTTCGTCGGTTACCCCGGATTTAGTTCGTCGGTTGCCAAACGACGCGGGGGATACCATTAGGGGACTTTTGGCCTACGGCCCCCAGACGAAAAATATACATAACATAACATAACGTAACGTAATATATTAACAGCAAGGCTAAACCTACTCCTGGTAGTTCCATTCCTCTATTCCCTAGATAGTTTTCGAATCTCTATTTTCGCTTGAGGCAATCCATCGTGATTCTTGCATCAGTCTCGAAACCTAATATAAGACGGCTGTTGAGAGACTTCCATCGCAACTGCAGACTCGAAAGCATCTTTCATTCATTATCCGTGTCTGACAAAGGCGGGAAGCCCCGTGAATAAAAGCTGCCAGGAGTCAGCGTTAACACAATTTTCTTTCTCGAATCTTAGGCCGAGTTCTTGCTTCTTTCTATTAGAAGCTGTAAAGCAATTCTCTCCCTGCACAACACGTTAATATAGAATGGCATAAAAGTGGGAGATCAGAAGCTTGAGTGCGCACGGATAAAGAGTAGTTAAACAACAGGTTGTTTTTATCGAACCTGGTTACCGTATCAATGTGCACGGACAAAAAGTGTAGAATAGAGAGGTAATTTTTCAGGAAAATATCGGGGAGTTTCACAGTCGTCCGGGTTGGCATGGACGAAAATTAGACAATGTGGCGGGATTTAGTTCAACCTTCGTACAGTAGGGAGCGAGGAACGTGGAAGAACCTTTCAAGACAAACATCTCACAATGTCAAGGAATTGGGAGGTAGTTGCAGAAGTGAAGAAAATGTGAATTAAGTAAAGATAAATGATACATAATAAATACTAGATAATATACCTCGATCCATACAATGCCACAACGCACGAGAAATCAAGACATCTACTTATCAAGAGCTTGGCTTCGACACTATTTTCCAACAAGGTTAGCAATGAGCTCAATAAAGCCCCGGTAGATATATCTGGTGACTTAAGAAAAGGAGAAATCTTACCATTTGCCAGTACACACCACGCTTAGCAAGAAGATCGTGATGGTTGCCCTTCTCGAGCAACTTGCCATCTCCAAGGACAAAGATCACATCAGCATTTTGAACTGTCGCAAGCCGGTGGGCAACAGCAAGCATTGTACGCCCTTTGCCTGCGCGCTCAAATGCCGCCTGCACCAACTTCTCGCTCTCCGAGTCTAGAGCACTAGTAGCCTCGTCGAGCAGTAAGATGTCGGGGTTACGCATAAGAGCCCGTGCAATAGCTACGCGCTGTCTCTGCCCTCCTGAGAGTGTCACTCCGCGCGAGCCAATGTGAGTGTTATATCCTTCTGGAAGTGAGGCGATGAAGTCGTGGATAGATGCTTCGCGGCATACTTGGTGGAGTCTTTCCTCTGTGACGGTAGACTCGTCGACCCCGAGGAGAATGTTTTCCCGAAGTGTGCCTAAACGGTTGTTGGTTAGGATTGATTTTACTGCAGTGCTGTGTGTTTACCCGTACCTTGGAACAAGCTTGACTCTTGCGCCACCAGTGAGAGGTGACGGCGGTATGCGTAGACGTTGTTCGCGGCGATATCCTGGCCATTACACAAGATGCGACCGCCATCAAGATCGTAGAATCTGTACCATGTATTAGTACTCATGATGCAAAGGTGAGAGAGGTAGTTTTGCTTGCCTTTCAAGAAGAGAAATGATGCTTGATTTTCCGCATCCCGACGCACCAACAAGGGCTGCAAACTGGCCCTTTTCGATAGTGAGACTGAGTCCTCTGAAGACTGGCACATCTCGTGTAGGATACTGGAAGCAGATGTTATCCAGTTCAATCTTCATGCCATCGCCATCAGACTTAAACAGCTCACCACTCACAGAAGGGTCGTCCTTCACTTGACTGTTTCTCAGGCTTAGGATACGGTTGGCCGCTGCGCTGACTTGGGCGATGTTAGGGCCAAAGCTGAGTGCTCGTCCTGTGGTCTCACCCGCGTTCAAGACAGATATGAAGCACACAAAGAAACTTTCCAGGTTGTACTCGCCTTTAAGGAGCAGGCGACCCCCGTAATACAGTACTAGTGCCTGGCATCCGATAGTTGCACTATCTGAGAAGGCAAACAACAAGCTCACCCAGCGAGACTTGTTATATGCATCCATAACTTGGCTGCTGCTAAGAGCGCGGAATCGATCGCAAATGGCACCCTCGAGCGTAAGAGATGCCACTGTGCGGAACGCCCCGATTGCTTCAGAAGCAAACTTAGAGCTGTCGGCAAACACGGCATTGTTCATTTCTTCAAATCTGATCTCGTAACGCAATCGCCAGTAGCCAGAGCCAAGAAGAATAGGGACAACCACGCAAAGACCCACAAGAGCTAGCTTCCAAGCAAAGGCAAACGCGATGGCAATAGTCCCGGTCAGTGTCCATAGGGCAATATACACACTGGCCATATTGGAACCCAGGAGCTCTTCAAGCTGCCGTGGATCTCCCGAGCTCCGAGCAGTCATGGTGCCTTGAGAGTGATCGTCGTCATCGAAAAAGGAGATCTGTTGATACAAAATGGATAAAAAGTACTGCTTTTGGTATTTAGCACGAATGGTGCTAGCAGTGCGAGTAGATAAAAGAAACGTGGCACAGTAGCTGATACCCGACGAAATGGCTAGGACAGTCCACATAAGTGACCAAAATTCGCTTTCGTGTCTGACTTTTCCAGAGTCAGGAAGGTATCCAAACACGACGATGACTTTGGCAAATAGCCAAGCTTGGAAGGGGATAGCCGCACCGGCACAGGCAGAAAAGAACAGAGTCAGAGCCATGATCCACCAAATAGATTGAGTCTCATAGAAGAACCGCCCAAAGCTAGAAAACAGATTCCTCTGCTTCTCAACTTTCTTTTCTTCTTTTTCCTGTGTCGCGGACTCTGCGTGGCTTTTTTCACGTACAGCAGATGGCAACTCTTCCTTAGCTGGGATCCCAACGTCGTCTGTTGTCTCTCCCAAGGATAGAGCTTGAGCATTGACAAGGCTGTAGTAAAGGCCGTTTGGATCCTCGAGAAGACTCTCATGAGTGCCCGCTTCGACAAGACGTCCCTGCCTCAATACAACGATCCTATCTGCCTTCTTGATCGTGGAAAGACGATGGGCGATTGTAATCGTGGTCCTGTTCTTCGAAGCCCTGTCCAACGCTGCTTGGACTATTCGCTCGCCTCGGACGTCAATCGCGCTGGTAGCTTCATCAAGGATGAGAATAGAAGGCTGGCGAATAATAGCGCGGGCAATGGCAATTCGTTGACGTTGGCCACCAGAAAGTTTGGCACCACTTTCACCAACGGCTGTATCGTAACCCTATAATGGCCAGAGAATATTAGTCTTCAGCCTGGAATGAAATCGGCTCTTGGAGCTACAATCTCAACAACGAGCAGTCATTGTTCACACTTACATCTGGGAGTTCCTTGATAAACTCGTCGGCAAAAGCTTCTTTGCAAGCCTCTTGGACCATTTCCCGTTTTCTTTCCTCAGGTACGCTCTCCCACTTGGTTCCTACAAGACCATTGATGACATTCTTATAGATTGTATCATTGAAGAGAAACGGTTCCTGTTGAACAAGGCCAATTTGCGATCGCCACCACTTGAGGTTGATGTCATCCAGGCTGTGACCGCACGTAGAAACAGTGCCGTGAAGTTGAATAGGTGTGCTGGCTCCCTCTTCCGCGTTGGCCTTTTCTTGGGACTCTTGCTGGTTAACTGTGTTGTTGTGGCCATCGCCCTGTTCCGGCTTTTTCTCGACAATCTTAGGAATATCGGGTTGGCCCTTGAGACTGTACCACCGTTCGATAAGGCCGACAATCGTGCTCTTACCAGAGCCAGAAGGTCCGACAATAGCAGTAACCTTACCCTTTTCAAGTCGCAGATTGAGATTATCCAAAATCTTCACATGTGGCCGGCTGGGATAAGCGAAAGTGACATCTTCCAAGACGATGTCTTCGGTTGCGGAAACACTTGGATCAGCGAGATGTCCAGGGTCAGGCCGGGGTGCATCGATGATGGTAAAGAATTCGCCCGCGGCGATTGTGGCCTTGCTAATCGCAAGAAGTGGTGTGGACATTCGCTCCATCGAAGTCACTATCATCATGACAGAAAACAACACACTAATAACGGTCAGCATTGCACCAGTCCCATTTCATTGCAGAGGGTGAGGGGCTTACACAATAATGGCTCCAAGCTCGTCAATCTTATTTTCGAGCAAAAGCCGGGTTCCATACCAAAATGCCAACCCGAAAGCGGCGTAACTGCTAAAGAACTAAATTAAAGTGATGCAGTTAGCAATTGGTATTATTCTGAAGTAAAAGAAAGACTCATTTTGACATACCACCAAACCGAATTGAATTGCAATAAATGGGCCAGCGAATCGTGCATGTTTCTTGGCCTCTTCAACAAATCGACCATACTTGTTGCCAATTCGGGATTCAGCACCGTAGGCTACCACCATTCGAATGCTACTCAAAGCCTCGCTTGCAACGGAAGCCGCCTTAGATTCGGACTATAGTTCCCCAAGTCAGTAGTGATTCAAAAAACAAGCTCAGATAGAGGATCGTACATCGCCTTGAAGGGTCTGACCCTTGGTAATGAGAGGGAGCAATAGTTTGACGCTGAATAGAATGAAGACGACTGCAGTAAATGTGACTAGAGAAAGCTGCCAGCTGAAGATGAAAGCAATGATGATAGATGAAATCATTGTCGCGGTGAACTCAACGAAAACACCCAATTTCTCGGATATTCCAAGCTGCAGGGTGTTACTCGCAGATGTAATGACCGTAGTTGCGTATCCAGGAGGCATCGAGTCCAGTACATGGACGCTTTGAGAAAATAGAGCTGTAAGAAAATCCTGTCGGATGGCGGCAGAGATTCTGATACCAATCATGCGAAATGCGAACTGAGGCTGAGTCAGCATGTGAAGCCAGAATATAACAACTCAGAGAGATGAAAGCATTACCTTGTTAATGTAACTGAGTACGAGGCGGCCGAGAAAGAGACCAAGCAAGTATAAGCTGTCGAAAATTAGATATGACAAAAAAAAAAAAAAACACGAAATAGGGAGTTTCAGCTACGAAAAAGAAAGACATACGAAAGTTCATTCAGTGTCGATTTAAACTCGCCCTCGGGAAGTGTTTCGGTGCCAGCATAGTCAGAGAATCTGCTAGCAAATTTCCCTGTAAGGCGATGGATTCGTTAGAAAAGGCTCCAAAATCAAATACCTTTTTTTTTTAAACTTACCAAAAACGATGTTGAGCAAAGGGAGAGTTATTCCAGCGCCGATCGAGGCAGCTGTGCCAGCAGCGTAAGCCAGAAAGTCCCATTTTGTGGCATACTTGAATACTCGCTGTGAGAAGAAGATACCAGGGTTAGCTGAATTTCGTTGCCGCGCTAGTGATAGATCTGGTGATATGCATACCAAATAGTCTTGAAACTTAGCCTCTCGTTGAGGACTGGACTTGGCACTGCTGTCAGGATTCGGCTCTTCGTCCTGCTTTGGCGGCATTGAACTGCTCGCATTTTCCGTCGTGCGTTGTTCCATGATGACTGACTGACTGAGAGATTAGGCGGTTTCAATCAAGGCACACAGAGACAAATGCATCAAAGAAAAAAAATTACTACATATAATTTTGTCGGTCAATGTTTGCCTCCCGACTCCGTACTTTCGAGAATCATCAACACAGCGTGTCCGTCTCGGGTGCGGGTATGTTTGCTAGTCCGCTGCGGAGTTTAGGCAGAGCCCGAGTGTCCGCTGTGACCAAATAGGCACAAACATCATGCGTCATCAAAGTCCAGAGCAGGGTAAAGGCTTGGCAGGTAGGTACATATGCTGTGCCGCAGTGTTGTAGTGGTGGGTAGTCAAGGATCCATCCATGGGGTGTCTAGGATCAGCAATGAGGGAATGTCACATCGAGCGAGCGCTAACGTCCAACTGCCAGCGGGCACTACGGATATTTTAAGACAGGCGGGGCGGGTTAAGCTTAATTTCAGCCCTTCCACTAATCAGATTTGCGTTCTTGGCAATCTACCCATGACCTAACGTACCTATTTAAATCGAGTAAAACATGTAGCTTTTTTGCTCCCCTCCACCGTCCAATCGGATACCCCATTTCATTTCGGTAAAATTCTGGAAGCGAAAACCATGTTTGAGTAGGTAGACTAACGAGAACCCGACTGGCACGCATCAAGTTCCATCAACGAACTCCACTGCCGCCTGTAATCCACCGGTTTCATTGCCCGAACTGGTACGATGCTTACAATACGAGGGAAGCGAGGGAGGAAACTGCCCCCTTTTCTCCCTGGTCTGCTTATGGTGGTGGGGTGACAGCAAGAAGATAACTCAACAACACCTCAGGGTAATTACGTAAATCTTACCTTTCTGGTTGGTCCGATTAACAAATGAGCAGAGATGTGCAGCTAGCCCCTCCACGAGTCATAACAAGGCAATGTTACCCTCATTGTCAGCTTACCAAGAGTCATGTGTTAATTTGTCAGAAAGTGCCGTCTAACCGGGTTGCGTCTCAATGAGACGGCTAAGCTTTGGTTGGGTGCGTGAAAATCATTCACGGCCCGTCGGTTACCAATGAGGTGTGAATACGTTAGTCTTCCATTGATTGTGCAGATTGTCAAGAGAATGATCTAACATATGTCCCGGCCAAAGATCAGAGCACACGGCGCGGGAAACGGACCAAAGTATCTACATAAACATTTAGCCAGTTGGCGTTTAAAAAAAAAAAAAAAACAGAGAATGAATCGCAATATTTTATCCTTATTCTCCAAATCAATCTGCGCTTATCTAATTATAATAACCTTCTGGCCAGCTCTTCTTTGTCCAAGATTTGACCCTGTTCGATTAACCTAATTAAACCTTGATGAATACTCACATCAAGATCTGTACCCAAGAAATGTGCCATATCGACAACCCAACCATTAAAGTCTCGTATCTCTGTTTCCCTGCCCGCCTCCGCATCCTGAAGCATGGAACTACGATGCTCACTTATCTTGCGGCCGAATGCATACAGTTTTGATTTCAAAATGGGCTGTGAGAATCTTTCAGCCAACTTCCTTCTGATCTTGGCAAGTTTCTGGTGAAAGCCGTCGCAGCCTGACTGAAATTGATGAATCTGTTCCGCGTAAGAAGAGATAATTTCAAGGCTTGCATCGTGATTTATAAGACTCTGGATGACAGCGCTAGTTTGAAACAGGAGCTTGTCAAGTACGCGCGTCAAAGGGTCTTGCGAATCGTAGCTTGTGAATAATTCTCCCGTTTTGCAACGTAGCAAAGTTGTGAGTGGATTGATTGCGGCATTCGTGACGAGCTTTTCCAGCTGGATCAGCCAGAGTTCACCTGAAGAAACTTGCTTTGTCTTCAGAAAGGGTGTGCTGGCGATGTATTTGTTGAAAAAATCATCCGAAGGGCTTTTGTCCGAAGCCCAGAAGACAGGCCCAATAGATGCGTCAGCAGGAGCCGCATGAATGCTCAAGAAAGGCCCCGCCGATGATACGCCATGATTCACGACGCAGGCTGAAAAGGTAGGGGCGTCACCAGTCTCATATCGACTGGCAACGTATAAAGGACCATGCGGAGGCCATAGCTTGCAAACTCCGTTCTGTGCAAAGACCACGGAGCTGGATCTTCCTAAGTACCGGCGAAGCCGATCAGCTTCGGCCAATCCAGCCGATGCTTTAGTGGAGATGAAGACGTTGCGCAGCTTCTTGCCATCTGCCACTTCCTTTACAGGACCATACTGAGGTCGAGTCTCCGTCCACCATTCGACGTTGAACCGCTTGCTCCTAAGCACCTTGCCGCGGTCTGGGTCTACAAGACCGACGCCCTCACTTGCTGCCCATTGTGACAGAAGTTCTTTTCTGGGCACAACCAGAGTGATGGGAAGGGGATTGGGTCGCTGGACCATGTGAGTTGCGTAGAGTCTACCTATATTGCCAGGACCAACAATGTAGATGCGTTGGTCTGAGTTACTGGAGGCAGTATGGACATGATCTTCGTAATGGTGGCCATGGCTAGTAAGAGACCCTCTGAGCTTTGGTGAAGTTGGGCGAATATTAGCAGGAGACCAAGCAAATAACTTTGGGGGTAATCTTGCATCAGCAAGAATGGCCGGCAACCAGCTTGGATGGACTTGTGAGGCCATAATCTCTTTATTTACTTTGGGATTTCAGAGATGTTTATGAGAGAATGAAAGTTGGTAAGGAATTTGGATATTTGGGTCGGTGGGGTATCAAAAGCTAATGAATATAGAGGGAGCAGTGGGACCAAGGGTGAGAAGGAAGCGATGCCTATGAGGCAGGTGCCAAGGTATGTTCTAAGCCATGAGGTGATAAACTCGAGAAGATCTCGCAATTCATCAGGATGAAGGATTTGGTATGTACTGCCGAGATGTGGATCTATCGTGCTATGATGGTGTTCTGAGCCGCGATTCAGCATCCGGTAAAGAGACACGATATTGATTGATTGGTCATACTAAGGTAAGTTGTATATATACAAAGCTCTGATGCTGACAGCATGATATCAATCCTACCTCACGGAAAGTCTTCCCCGAGCTCGAGGTTTTGTTGTTGTCCTTTTGCTAGATGCCTTCTTCCTTCCAACCCTCCATCTTCCTCTCGGGTCACTTATCGGGGTTATTGATCTCCATGGAGGGAATGTCTTACGACAACTCTCCTCGTGGGGGGCTGCAACTTGCTTGGGCCTGGCGGCCGTCCCGCGTAATTCGATGTCTTACCCATGCAAAGCTCTGGGGTCAACAACTGCAGCGAGACTATTCTGGAGTAAACCCGTAATTAAAGTTTTACATGTGTAGCGTAGTATTTACCATTTTGTTTAGCATATTAATGTCCATCTGTTTCTAACTACAACTCCAATATAAATAAGTCCTTCCTACCTGCTTTCGCACATTTATTACAGCTGTTGTTCTTAGTGCTGAGCTTGTTTCTTAGTGCTAAGCTTGTTTATAACTGTCGATTCGGATCTCTGCCTTACCTACCCGCGGAGTTAGACTCTTGCCTAGCGCTTACTCTATCTCCACTCTCCTGCGGGGTGGATGAAGATCCCGCTGACTCCCGAAATGAGTCTATGGCGCCTTCGGCACTCTTAGCCTGGCGTGATGGATGAAACCCGCCCCCTGCTACCACGCCATCCTTCGGCAGGTGAGAATCTTTAGCGGCCTGTCAACTCGAGGATTCCGTCTATGTCTCAACTCAGCCTCCCTGGCCACGTCAATGGACATTAACAGATCGAGATGCCTTGTATGTAAAAGCCGTAAGGGTGGTGGATCTTTATGTGTGGGCAGCGCTGCCCTCAAATTAAACAAATATTTGAGATATTTGATAGCCCACGATACTGGATTTATTGTTTGAAATATTTATTCAAATATTTCAAAT
>PVQA01000928.1:74027-109096 GCA_002980515.1 Fusarium burgessii | reverse complement strand
TTTTATTTTTTATTTTTTTTTGCCTGTGACTCGGAGTTAAAGCTTATATTCATGGGACGTCATTGGATATATCCATGGAGCAATGGGCAGTGATCAAGTCTGCTGCATATCAGCATGAAGACATATTTCCTTGTGCTTCAGTGAAAAGAAAAGAAAACGAACAATTGTCAGCGATATCCCTGTATTATCGTACGGCCTGACCGAAACGCTCAAATGTGTGCTGAGACTTGAGTCCAAGAATTGAACTGCTGTACTCGTAAAGTGCCGGCATTCAAACTCGGAGCGGACCCAAAATGCCCCGGAAGCAACGGTACGGAAGTGAGCATCCGGCTGCCATTCTACCGGGATGCCCCGGAAATCCTGGGCCAAGCCGTCATCCCCGTCAATCTTCGATGCAGGGCAACCGCCAAGATTTGGATGTAAGCGGATTATCTGTAGCCAAGCGATGGGATTGGGTTGCGATGGGATTCCGCCAGATCGGAATTCGATGTCCGGAGAATAAGAACAAAAGCACGGCGACTTTGATTGCTTTGTAACCAAAAAAGCAATGAAAAGCATAAAAAAAAAGTAATAAATTGGTGAAATGTTTTGACGAGCGCATACATCAAAGAATTCGAGCGAGAAGAATACCCGCTAGGAACTATAGTGCTCGGGCTGTGATTGGCTGGGGAGTTATGATGTGTCCATGAATTTAGCAATCAACCTTGTTCTCATTAAACAACTTTTTTACTCACACGAATTGGAGGTATCTAGGTACCGATCAAGCCTCCCCCCACAAAAAAATCAACAACAACAACCTTCTTTACATCTGCCTCTGATAAGAAAATTAGAGCCATGCACAACTGCTCTTCACACGTGAAGGGCGCCGAAGAGGATGGCTTGTTTTGGATGGCTTCCGATACTTGGGGACCAATTACAAGCAACAAACTCTCTTATCTGAGTGACGCCAACGATTGAGAAACGGGAGATGCGTACAATATCTAGCTTGGTTCATGTGTAAGACGCAGACAAAAGCGCAACAAAAAGAAGGTTATTTTTCTTGAATGAAACCCTAGGTGACGTTGAGGAAGAAGCGATTGGTGGTCTCGCCGTTTGTATCTAACCAAGTCTGTTACTGAATTAACTTAGATATGCTAGGGGATGGTAGAAAANNATAAACTTAGCAGGCTCTTTGACTAGTTTATTTTGTCTCCTAATTTCAGGTCCTAAGTCTTCTGACATCCCAAGAATATGTTACAGCAATGTACTGCAATCCTCTGGCATCGACAAACATGGTAATCCAACTTATCAGATCAGCCAAGATCAAGAAGCTGCTCACTCTATCTCAGTTCGATTATCGAATGACCTGCTAGGGCCAAAGAAGCAAGGGACTCAAAAGAAGAAACGCTGGAGCTGTAAATGATGCCTCAGCCATATCACATGCATCCCAGATATACTACGTAAAGGTAGCAGACATGAGTTATGGTTTTGCGGTAGTAATACAATCAAACGGTTTTACACATTGTCCGCTGTAATGGAATAATCCTTTCTGGCCTAGTAAATCGGACGTACCCTCCCTCTTGGTTCCCTCTCCGCATTTCCATACGATGATCACCGAGCCAAGCAGTTTCTAGTCTCCGATCAAGATGCCCGTTTTTTCGTCTCGATCCACAAGTTGCAAGAGCTTGGAAAAGTGTTCATCGTCACGAAAGGGTTGACTTTTGGAATGGCTACGTAGTTCGAAACCGACAACGGCAAGGCTTAACATGGCTCAAGCGTCTATCAACAGTACACTTCCCATCAGAACCGATTAACTTCAGCTTTGCTCAAATTTCGGTTAGGTATCTTCCAAGGCATGTACGGATATCAGCAGAGTCTTCTTATCCATGCTCAAAAATACTCAAGATAATTTTTCTTTTTTACCAGCTTCCCCCATAATCTTGATTCTCAAACATGCAGCAATCTGTCAACGAGGATCTTTTGACACATCAAACCCCACGCTCCGTCCTGAGATATCATAAGTCAACGATGCCCCCCAAACTCCAGACCCCAGACCCAAGGGGATCACTTGGAGTTGGAGGATATTCCCGTCTTTTTTTAATTTTTAATTTTTAATTTTTAATTGGCTTTCTCCCCAGGTTCGAGCGATCCAATGAGGTAGGGTATTTCAGGTTTTTGTGCATGGTCTGTTGACGGCTGATGCCCAAGACGACTGCCCCCATTTGTAACTGGTGGTACAGGGTCTTACACCAAGTTTCTGAATTACGGATACACAAGGGAGGATTCTTGTAGTTATAAATGGGAGATGACTTGATGACAGATTATTTCTGGACATTCATGTCCAACAATGTGAGGCTTTCCACGCACGGTAAGCTTCCTTCTTCCTTTTAGGTAGCGCTTGATTGAAGCCAAGCCTCTCAGCACCAAATCAAGTTCAAGTCAAGATTGGGACTCTTTGGAGGGCGTGTTTATTAAAGAGATGCGGACTCTGTCCGGGGCGAGACGCCAAGACAGGGGTGTATTTTCGATCTTGAAAACCCAGGAACAAGCCGAGAACGGCGCAAAGAGGAGTCGACATAGTAGACGTCTTACCGAAGACGTGTAAGCGCGTCGACGCTAGGGTCGGTACCTGGACAGAGCATGCAGACGCCGCTATCATTATCTCTATCAATTGAGGGTACGTACCGATAAACATCCATGAGATGGTTTGTGGTTTGTAGTTTTTGTATGTGTCCAACTGGTTACTACGCTGTATCAGATCAATCTACGGCGGTATCACAGCGACTAACGGGTGCTCGTACAGCCCTGTGAAAAGCTGAGCCCTGCCGGTACGTACCCTTTGGATTCGCTATCTCTGCCCTGGGTTCTATCTCTGGCCCCCCAAAGCTCAGCTTTGGTGCTATCTCTATCTCTTGTCTCTCAATGCGAGTTGCGCCTCTATCAATGCCCCGTACCATACCAGGAGATCTGCAACAATTTGTCCCACGCCCAGAGCATCCATGGCGTTTTTGGCTCATGGAGACAGACCCGCGGCCGGCATGGGCATGGGCATGGATCTGGATTTGGTGTTGGGTTTAGTCTTAGATAGAAATACTCTACAGTAGGAAGGTAGGGACGTCAAACGATTATATTAAAGTCTTGCCCCATCACTTGCATTTCCTGTTTCTCTTCTCCATATTCCCTTCTGGTTTTATTACACTGGGTTGTTACCATAACTTCCTGTAATCAGTGGAGCTTTCCTTCCTCGCTCATCCTCTTTAGGGCTCACTCCTCCTTATCTACTTGATCTTGCTTGTCATTCAACTTGAGAAGGGTCTTCTCAGCTTCATCGAATTCCCATCTCTTCAATCCTGCCGACAATTGAAAACGGCGAACATACGAAACGAGATCCCGCGATACATTATATACAATAATCGAACATGTCTTATGTTATCCCTGGACCCCCGACTGCCTTCAATGGCACCAACGAAGAGCTTGGTGGTGATTCCAGTACGTTTTTCATCGCCAACAACACAAATATTCATCATCACGATCCATTACTGACACGGTTCTTCTCCAGCTACCGAAAACCTCAACCAATGGTACCAATCCGGTGACCAGGCCTTTATCATCCTCTCCGCCTGTCTCGTCCTTCTGATGGTACCTGGCATCGCCTTCCTGTACTCTGGTCTCGCCCGAAGAAAATCAGCACTCTCCATGCTCTGGGTTGTTATGATGTCCTTTTCCGTCATCGTCTTCCAGTGGTACTTCTGGGGCTTCTCTCTCGCCTTCTCTACAACTGCCAACAACCCTTTCATCGGCGATCTCAAGCATTTCGGTCTTATGAAGGTCTGGGGTGCTCCCGCAGTAGGATCTCCCCTTATCCCTGCTCTGCTGTACTCTTTTTACCAGATGATGTTCTGCGCCGTCACTGGCGCCCTTACAGTCGGTGCTGTCGCCGAGCGAGGTCGGGTTGTTCCGAGCATGGTCTTCATCTTCTTCTGGGCCACTCTTGTCTACTGCCCTCTCGCATACTGGGTCTGGAATCCCAACGGCTGGGGCTTCAAGAACGGCGTTCTTGACTACGCTGGTGGTGTTCCTGTCGAGATTGGTTCTGGTATGTCCGCGTTCGCCTACTCATGGGTTCTCGGTCGCCGCAACGAGAAGATGATGATGAACTTCCGTCCTCACAACATCTCTCTCATTACCCTCGGTACTATGTTCCTCTGGTTCGGTTGGCTCGGCTTCAACGGTGGATCTTCTTTCGGTGCCAACCTCCGAGCTGTTATGGCTTGCTGGAACTCATGCCTCACTGCCATGTTCGCTGCCATGACTTGGTGTATTCTTGATTTCCGTCTGGCTCGCAAGTGGTCCATGGTCGGCTGGTGCTCTGGCACCATCTCTGGTCTTGTTGCTGCTACTCCTGCTTCCGGTTTCCTCGACCCTTGGGCTAGCATCATTCTTGGTGTTGTTGCTGGTGTCGCGTGTAACTTTGCCACCAAGGGTAAGTCTTCTTATTTTCTCAAACGATATGACAAACGCTGACACCATCTACAGTAAAGTTCCTCGTTCGAATTGACGATTCTCTCGATGTTTTCGCCGAGCACGGTGTCGGCGGCATCGTTGGCCTCATCTTCAACGCCTTCTTCGCTCGCGGCTCCATCATTGGCCTCGACGGTGTCAACACTGGCGTCATGGGTGGCTTCATGGATGGCAACTACGTCATCATCGGCTGGCAAATAGCTGCCATTGTTGCCGCTTCTGCTTATGCCTTCGTTATGTCTGCTATCATTGCTAAAATCATCGACTTTATCCCTGGTCTCAAGCTCCGTGCTTCTGAGGAGGCTGAACTCCTTGGTATGGATGACGATCAGCACGGCGAGTTCTCTTATGACTATGTTGAGGTCCGTCGAGACTTCCTTGCTTGGAGCCCTCACCGTGGTGAACCTGCTGAGGATGGTGACGTCCTTGAGCCTACCCATGGCATCCAGGAACACCAGTCTATGATGAACCCCAGCGAGTCTGATGACGTCCGCAAGACTCCTTCTCTTAACAAACCTGACGTCGTTGTGCCCGATGCCGCGATTACTGAGAAGCATGCTTAAACTTGCTTCATTGTAATCATAAGCTTGCGAGTCATGTTAGCCTTGTTTGATATAGAGGGTCTATTTATTGCGAGATTTTTTTCATTTACTTATAGGATGTTGGGAGTAGCAGGCAAAGGCGTTACGGATTTACTATCTTTTTGATGTCCCTGCCTCGGATTGTGTTAATACCCGCTTGGTAGACGTGCTGGGCTTTGGAAAAGCGACGCCCGTCATTGGATACGTACATTTAATTGTCCCATGTGGTCTTACAGACAGTTACAAAATCAGATCACTATGTTTATATCTTGGCCCTCTCAATCGAACTCCAGTGAAAGGTCTGAAAGTTATATTAGTAGTTGGTTTCAGATTGTCTGAACCACGACTCAAATGAAAAGCAAGTAGTCTTTTGTTTTGCTGTCATGTGTCTTAATATGCATACATATTATGCCAATCCTAACCATCAACAATAACCGATAACTCAATAAAATCGCTCGTTTTGTTGAACTTAGATGCAATTCACATCTTACGCGTAGATTATATCTTGATATACCATACCCCAGCTCTCACGAAGGGGGTACACCGTCTGTTACCTTGCCATATGGCAACGAAGAATAATCTCCGAAGCAAGAGTAATCGAACTGCGCCTTATCTGCCATCATATCCTGAATCTTGATGAATGTTTCTAGTTCACACCAGCCGTCCTTGCGGTTGACGTCACATTCGGGGAAACTCCTGCCTAGAGGTACAGTTCGCTGGTTGAGTACAAAGTGAATGTACTTGGTCTCTTTGCCGTCGAGGTAGCCGTCTCTTTCTGGCGAGACGGGGCTGGGCGCCTTAATAATTTCGATGTCTAAACGCGCACCAAAAGGAGTCAGTTTTGAAACTACGAACTCGTGGTCGCCCGGATATTTATCAGTAGGGAGCTCCTCAGCAAATTGGCGAAGGCCAAAAGCTGTCAGAACAGAGATGATATTGGTGTCGTGAGAAAAGTCAAAGTAAAGACTCTGGTTCAGAGGAAATGTCTCCTTCATACTATCCAGAGTCGTATTGATCTGAGAGCCAGAGTAACCGAGGGTATGGTTCTTAAGGCGTGCCATGACCTCTTGCTGGTAGCCTAGGCCAATAGCTCTCTATATATTCGTTAGCAGGATTTGAATTGCTAGAGAAGTGCACTTACGCCAACTGGGCTTTGAAACCCAGCACCCGAGGAAAACCCAAGATCGATTGAGTAGCCAAAGTGCTCCCACTCCTCATAGGTAAAGAGATCGCAGAATCTGCTGAAGCCATATGCAACAGTCTCATAGGGACACATGTTTTGCGCAGCCCAGACGTCTGCTGGTGTCCATGTGAAGCCCTCGGTCACGTTATTGAATCGGGCAGTTGCTATGTGACTAATTAGTCGCAAATCTATGGCATCTGATCGAGACACATACCGTCTTTGAGGTAATTCTCATACCATGCGGCTACAGGAGTTACGTAGTCCGCCTTATCCGAGTTGGGGCAATTCAGCCCTCCAGCAAGCGAGTTATTGAAACCAGGGGCTTCAATAATCACTTCAATGGTGGCATTGTTGGTCCTGTTAATATTAGATTATCGTGGCGAATACACTGATTGAATAACGCTTACCACTCGAGACCAAAAAAGCCAGCCATCCAGTTTTCTGCAGATTTTAACATGCGATCTTGGGTCTACACACTGTTAGTATCTTGGAACCTATGTGATGTGCGAACGAGGTCACATACAGTAGTTCGGACGATGAGTTTGCTCTGAGGGTTATACAAGCTACCATACATGTAACTATGCAGAACGCCTGTACTCATTATCAGTTTGAAGTTCACAGCCCTGGACATATAACTCTTACCAGACTCGAAGAGCTCCTGCCGGCCCCTCGGGACTAGGATGGCCTTCCCAAGTTCGTACTTCCAATCCATAAGAAACTCGAGGGCACCACTGGTCTTGAGGCTGGATGAAGCGTTGGCAAGTCGCTCACCGAGGGTGGCGACATTTGCACCCGGGGTTGGATATCGAGCACCATGACGAGACAGCATTTGAACCTGAACTATCTCAGCACCTGGGGGGATAGGATACTCGTCTACGCCAAAGCCAGTAGAGGGAGAATAAGGACTCAGGTAACCCATCATCTGGAAAATGCTTCGGTTACCCTCCTTCATGCCTTCGATCGGGATAGATGTCTGCAGCGGATCATTGGGAACAAAAGTAGCAGTGGGCTCAAAGACGTGAGTTTGGGCCATAAAGGCCGGCTTTCCAGTTTCAGTAACGCCGGGCCATAGTTGCGGCGAGGTCTGGAAATACTGGGGAACTCGGGGTGGGTCACCCGGACATGGCCCGGAGCCGGAGCCGGAGAAGGCAAGTGGAAGGCTAAGATAGAGGTTTGTGGCCATAAGAATAACGACAAGCCCCGAGAGAAGCATGATGGTGTTCCTATATGAGCGAATTGGACCACGTGGGATAATTGGTTGAGCGGGGGGCTCCCGAAGGCCATCATCGTGACCATCACCCTCATCCTGATGCACTGGCTGATAACCCGAAGCACCCGGGGGGGCCTTTGGCTTGAGGATGCCTGAAGCTGCAGCCATAGTGATGCGACGTCAATTCAATGTTAACGAGTGAACTGCAATGTGAGGCGCGATAACTATGCAGTCTCAACGACCACTCTCTATAACCAGCATAAGCGAGGTTTGAGTTGTGGGATGTACCCCTTTGGCACAGGGCTGTGCCTTGGAGACGTAAATCTCAATAGCAGTGTGTAGTCGATGAAACAATTGGTTCAATCTACGCCATAGGGACTCGAGAGAGGAAAGAGGATAGAAGAGAAGAGGTGAGAGCGGGGGGCGTGTCGCTCTGAGACGACGAGCGTTAGAATTCGATACTGCTAAATTTCAGTTGCTTAATGATGTTGATGATGTTGCTTCTTTCAAGATTGGTTGAGGCGTCGAATTGAATGCCCCTTGGGCGTTGAAGTGGCCCACTCGTGCAAGGGGAAAGTGGCCAATTGGATCGTAAGCCATGCACTGTGCGATCCCTGGAAGTCTCGCAAGACAGGGAAACTAACAAAGATCGTCAGCTGTCCGTAACACTGGGGGGCTTGTTCTAGCGTCCCTGCAGGGCAGATATACGTAGGCTGATACAGTCATAGACACTGTACTGATATTGTCTGGGTCGTTTGATATCCACAACAGCAGCAGGCGCCAGGATCGCCGACCCCGTGACTATGGATCTCATCTCATGGGATCTCACCGTCGTTTCCACCTCATTTATCAGATCTCGACTCTATTCTCCATCTATTTCGCGTACGTAAACCCAGTCATCGCCTTCGTCGTCTCTTCTCTCGACGCTTTATCCACAGTCCCTGATACATATGACTTCTTTTGCTTCGCAATTCGTCATTGCAACACATAGAAGTCCACCCTCTCTCACCGATAATTAGCGTCATTCGTTGTTGTCTCAAAAGACAATCATGATGAGATACCAAGATATTGTCTTCTTTTCCATATACAGGCCAGCCACCGTTATTTCTAAGACACAAAATGCTATGCAAGAACGAGTGTCCATGAAAGACGATTCGCTCATTATTCCATGTCTTGAAACTAGCTGCTACCCTATCATCATATCAATTGCGACTCTATAGCATAAGCATATCTGCACCTGAATCATCTGGCTAGCATCGTAGCATCGTCTTCCTCCCTTCGATCTTCTCTTAGAGTCAAACACCTCATCATCGATCCCAGTTTATTCTTGACCGCCATTAAACCACGGACAAGGTTCATTTTTGAATGAAAAGCCCCTTGTGACACAGAATCCAATGCAAAATGGATGGGGTATAGAGACAACGCCGAGATGACGATAGGATACAAAGCAAAGTTGACCAACATCACCCTGGTAGATTCAGCCAAGCAAAAAGCAAAAATCCTCTTCAGTTATTCTCACTCTAACACAACCGACCCAGACGGAGATCTGAGACCACGAGAGTTATGTTCTCGTTTTTTCCCTAATACCAGAAGTGTCTCTATATCTCAGCCTGCCAGTACGGCCAATCATCTCCAACTCAACGCAACTCGACTAGCTGTTGACAGCAAGCCATTTATGTATCAGCCATTCCATCTGAATTCTGTTCTGCACGTGAGACCCCCATATCATCATATTTCTGTCATGCACAGCCCTTGTCTTGTATAGTGTTATTCTGGTTGAGAAACAGCCACTTTTCCTTCCTTGGTATCTATTCACATTGGTCGAACCCCCACAGAGGCGTTCTGTCCCTGGCTACCTGGTCACCACCATGGTCACGATACCTATAGTTTTATGTCTTATGCCGGCTTTCCGCCAGCCTTACCTGGTCGCAGCTATGAACATGCATTCGTTTCGCCCGACTCTATGATCTCATTTTTTCTTCCTCCATTCTCCAACCTGAGAAATCTCGGGGCCAGGCATCTGAATGCCAAAAGCACACCCCTGGCATGGCCTGAATTCCCACTACCGCTGCACGGGCGGGAGAGCACACCTCTCTGCCGTGAGACACCCGGCTCTATCACATATCACTTTACTAGTCCTCTGTGCCTGAGCATCTCGATCTAAGTTATGCATGCGACTCCTTGTATTCGACTATCCTTGGGTACTAATCCTATACGAGCCTTAAAACACACGTATAAATCCTTGATTTCTTTTTCTTTTCTTTTTTCTGCACCAACTACCATCCGGGTGTGGCCACGAAGCCAGATACCACACTGTACCGATAGACAGGTTCGCCAAAGACACAAACCATTCTTGTTGCTTTTCCGTGACCGTAACCCCAAATAGAAACATACTGAAAAATCAAATGCAGTAATTTGACCATGTCCGTGTAAGCATAACTTTTGTTTCTTTTCCGTTACCCTCAGACTCCCCATTTCTCTTATGCGCCTTCGTTCCAAAGTCGACAAGCATCCTATTATCTTGTCAGGACTCGCGAGTATGCGAGCGTACCCCATAACTGGGGTTGCTCTGAGCGCTATAGGCGCAGTTTTAGTTGGCCTGAGACCTGAGGGGGAAGAAACCGTCTGGCATGGGCTCAATGTGCCAGATCTTGGGTGCTTCCTTGTTGAAAGCAGCGGACCACTCTTGTCTCAGGTCTGCAGGGAGCTTCCATCCCAGCTCGTCGTCGCGGAGTCTCATGCGCACCAAGTGTCGACGTTCCTGGGCTGCCTCGCCGTTGACGAATCCTTCTCGACGATGCAAAATTGTGAGATTGTTGATGAAATGCATGTCACCTGCACGTGTGCTGATCTCCAGCTGAGTCGCTTTGGCAATGCTCTCGATGGAGTCCAACGCCTCCATCTGACGTGGCGTAGTGGCAGGGAGGTTAGTAGGGCGTGGGTGAACTGCATTTCCCGTGAGAGCTACACGCCCAAAGTTCATCAACACTCTCCCCTCGTGATGAAAGAGGACTGGTCGGCATTGGAAACGTGGTCTATCCCAGCATACCACGTCAGTTGGTGCACTCCTCTTTTCAAATTCGGTTGAGTTGAACATGGGAAGGAATATGGATGATCATGTGCTTGAACTTACAGGGCGAATGGCCAGTCAGAACGGGAAAGAGTGCGGATCATGTCTGGACGGCTAGCAGCAAGAACATTGTAGACAGTGTAGGCCGAAGCGATGATGCATTTGCCCCCCGAGACGGCGGTGCTGCGTGTGAGCCAACTGACTATGTCACCGGCTTCCTCATTGTGGAAATTCTAGAGCTAACTTAGCACGACTGATTTCCTTTGCCAAATAATCTAAAAGAAACATGAACGTACGATGGGAGAAGTGGAGTGCCGATGGTGACCAGCCTTGAGCTTGGATGAGCTGTCGGCGACAATGTGGACTATAAATATGTAAGTCAAGAAGCAAGAAGAGAATGGGTAGATCAAAGCCAACCTAGCATATTGCCTTTCCGATCTTGACGACCAAGACGATTGGCAATGTATGACTGGATGCCAAGATACAGCACGGTCAAATCCTCTACTGAGTACTTCTGGGGATCGAGGCCACGAATGACACCAAAACCCTTGCCTTGGTGGACATCTAGGCGGATGCGATCTAGCTGAGGTCCCAGGGTGGGAAGAGGGAAGTTGTCTCGGGAGACACAATCCCCGTCAAGTCCCAAGGCTGGCGGGTGTTAGCCACAAGCCGAATGCCACTGAAGCGGAGCCTCAGGAAAAGAAACGTACCTTTAAAAGCCCGTAGAGCATTCTCAGCTTCCTGTAGATGGGATTCGCTCAGAATGTGGATATAATCCGATTCATCCGTGAATTGAGCACCAGTCCAAGCCATTGACTCGTCGAGAAAACTGGGCCACCCTTCGGGGACTCCAGCCGGCGCATCTGCCATGCGACTGACACAGCCGGCGGCCGCAAGAACTAGTTCAACGGCCGGGCTAGGGCCAATGGGCCCAGCTATGGAAGATGCCATGGTAATGGTTCTTGAAGGAGAGATTCCACTAGTGGCTTGGTTGGTGGTGTCTCGATACTGAAGTACCAAAGTCAGCCAGCCTCTTATATGAGCAAAGGGATATGTAAGTTTTGTTAAGAACCTACGTTACGAAAACGTAACGGGCCGTTGTCTGATGATTGCTGGTGTAAGACAGGATTTGCGTGAAAGTGGATCAAGAAGAGATCGAATGTGATAGATGATATCTGATTTGCAGGTGTGCCAAGGTGTAATAAGAGAGATGAACAAGAAGATGGAAGGAAGGGAAGGGAACTTCGATGGTGCGAAGTGTCTGCTTAAATGTGTTTGCAGGATAAAAGGCGGAGATCAAGACAAGAGAAAAGGAGCGTTTGATGCTATCGTGGCAAGTGCCTCTCAAGCAAGGTACAGTGACGTTGGAGGCGCTCCCAATTTCGAAACTTCGTAAAGAGTACCATGTATAGAAGGCGCAACTTACAGTCGAGGTGAAGATATAGTAGCAGCGGCCTGAGAAAGGAGGGAGAAACGGACGTGTAAGTACTCAAAGAACGGCAATAACGATCGATAGTAGATCAATTGTAGCACAGACGAACAGCTCTTGACGAGCGAGATTGAGATTGAGATTGTTGGGGATATCAAATGAACGTTTGGACTAAGTAGGAGGCTAGTAAGGTATTATTATAGCTTTTCCAAGATGCGTGGAAATAGGTGTAGCCCTGTTCAAATTTACAGATGGAGGTGAAGCTCCTTGGATGTGCGGCTCTTGCATGGAATATTGGTGGTGTGTAACCGTCTTGCATGCTTCTTCTTTTGTTCCTGTTGCTTCGGATTCGATGAGAGAAGCCAGGTACTGTAAAAATTTTCACTTAGATTTTTGTTTCTTATCCCGTGGCTTCAACATTGGTTCAAACTCTAGTACCTCTAGCTACATCACTTACACAAGGATTGGTGAGATACCTTAGTAGCGGGATGGTACTTGAGGTAGGTATGCGTACTAGATCGGGTACATGCGTAGCCGTATTCGTGGCAGGTCGCAGATACGCAGCGGCAGGAGGCTGCAGCAGAACCCAGCAACGCGGGTAAACGCTTACTATGGTAACTTCCTGCCATGTTCCATGGCTGACGACTTGGCTTGACTAGGGATTCGGAGAACAAGTGCCTGGTCAGGTAGCGGTATCTCAGGAGGGTGGGAAATGGAAGGCACAAACGAAGCAAGGTCAGACTCTGTCAATTGGAGGTGAGCTGGAGCCTTGCCGTTGATCCTGTACTTTACTCGTGGTCTTCTCGCTTGTCACTGGTTGCTCAAAATGTCTGGATAGCAACATAAACTCTGGGTCGTCTCTTATTACAAGGGAGGAAACGAGACGAGATGAAATGAGACGAGAGAGCACTGTAACATTCCTCGAGAAAAGGTCCGGGCCCCTGACTAAAGCAGAAGGAAGTAGAAAAAGAAAAGAAAAGAAAAGAAAAGAAAAGAAAAATTGATAGAAAGCACTAAGTCTAGCACACCAAGGGTTGGTTGATGGGTATGGTTCCAAGCTGTGGTTGAGAAAAGCAAAACAGCACAGCTAAAGATGAATATGAGCTAAGACTAGGAGAGGCTCAAGCTCAAGCTCAGCCAAAGGACTAGTCGAGTCTAGTCAATCCAACTACAGGTGATCCTTCGTGTTGATCCCCCAGTACCTAGTCTACCCCGTAGCTTTGTTTAATTTTGGATGTGTTTTAAAAGTGGTTCACTGGCTTGCTCCATACTGTATGGAGTCTGCACGCACCTTGTTGGTCTGTCTGTGGCTGGCTATCATCACCTCCACAGTAGCTACTAGTGATGGCTGTGCAACTATAGTATTTTGTCTGTACAACAAGCTGACAAGGACTCCTAAAACACGGCAGTCGTTGATATTGCATTGGTTAAACTTTAGTTGAGGTGTAATACAGCATCATTGGTTGACGGATTTCTATCCGTAGCCACCCGCTTAGCTTTGGTTGGTAACTTCGGGCCCTAATTACTGGTTCCCCGTCAAACCAACGCCAAATAATTATGCCCAGCGGAGATCTCGGACGGTCAGCAATCAACAGTCAAAGCAAAGGCAAGGGATATGCAATCAGGCGCGTCTCATTTCGTCTCCCCCCTTTCGTTCGTTCGCCATCTCTCCGCTCTTCCCGAGGGAGACACAATGCAAAGAGCACAGAGACGTACGAAGCAGTTAAAACACACCGCATATAGTACACAGTACTACAATGCACTATCAAACCAGCCAGGTCCATTCAGCCAACCCAGAGCTCGCATAGCTGCATAGCTGCGGTATGAGTATGGCCCGGGATTTGTCAGGTGCCGCATAACCAGGCCCGGCCCGTCCGGCATCCCTCCGCGAGCCAACCCTCAGCGAGTTTGGTACATATAAACCTTCGATCCGCCTCATGTTTCTGTACGATAATATGCACAAGCCGTCAAAACGCAGCAACCCGTCTCCCAATAACACTCGGTGAGCAAACTCTCGCCTCTTTCTGTAGGTGGCCGTACACACTCTCGGTGTATCTGTCCCTCTCCTCTCACCGTCATCCCCTTTCTCCCATCGCATCGCATTGCGTGCGCTTCGTTTCGTCTGTCCTGTTACATTGTATCGCCTATGCTCTCTTATCCGCCACTTCCGATACTCTCCCGTGTTCGGTATCGTGAAATGGTCCTTATGGCTGTTTGTCGGAACTGGACAAGAATGATCAATCTCTTTGGCTACAGTATCTTGAACCAACCATTCATACCCAACTCAACTGTGTATGTCATACTTCTTCAGAATCATCATACCAGCTCGGCTCTTGCTATACTTTCACCCGCCATTGACCGCCTTTTCGCCCTCAAAAATACCCTTGCATTTTTTTTCTCTCTTTCTGTTGAAATGATTTCCATTATCGTCATCGTCGTTATGGCTGTTACTGTCGCCGCCGTCATCCACATTCACCCCCTTCCTTCCTTCGCTTTGTATACAGTCTCGATTCCCGCATATCCGCTGTGAGTACAGCGTTTACACAATATCTCTCAAATTCTGCGCCTTCCCGATTGGTTCAGAGCCGCTCCTTGCCTCCTTTTTACAAGACAAGAAATCCCGAGACGTTCCTGGTCAACCAGATCTAATCATATTGTTGTTCGAGGTTGCCAGTTGGCCTCAAACAGTTGACTGACAAAAAAGTAATCATGCTCGTATGCGGCCTCGTTCCGGAGCTCCTCCCATTGTGCCGCTGAACAACGAGATTTCAAGTTAGCATCAAATCAGATCGCCCTGGTCCCATTGGGATGGTTTTACGTCCTTGAGGGGTGACTTACCATTTCGCCTAGCCAAGTTGCTAGTATGGTGCACAAATTTGATCTTTTCTTCATCCAGACCAGCCAGGGTTCGTAAGTCTTGATCTTTACAATCTTCCGAGAACGGGTAGATGCCTTTGTTACAATAGTGGAAGTGCGCGAGCAAGATGTTGGCGCCTGTTCGCAGCACCCAGTCAGTCAACGCTTTAGTGCAGGACAGAGCGGGATGAGTGTGAAACTCACCTAGGTGGTATTCCTTAACCTTCTCCTCACGCGCGAAGCGTCGCTGCGAGCACAATCATGGTCAGCCAACGTCACCCTTGTCACGGGTACCTATCAACTCCCATGGGGTCTCTCACCTTCATGCCATGCTTCTTCGCATATCCAGCATCATGTGCTGTGATGAGAGCTGTGTTATGAAGAAGAATGAAGATCACAAGGTACGTTACCAGCCATGTACTCTGCTTGTTCTTGGACATCATCTTCTGGAGTTTGTCCAGAAGTTCTCTTCGCAATTTCGTTTGTATGTGATGAATCAAGATAAGATCCATCTGAGCGCCAAGTACAGGCGGAAGAGGGATCCTGCCATGATTCGGGTTCGTTTCGTCCAGAATGTTTTGCTTCATTCCCAAAGTCTCTTCTCCAACAATGAAGCTCGATCGTGTTGTCAAACGAATAGACATCCACAACAAGAGTGTGTGGTGAATAAGCTCCACACACTCCGGCGAAGTGGACGGGTCTTTGAAGATTTTCCAAGCACGTGAGTAAGTTCGGTAAAGCAGGCCTTCAGGGGGGCCAAGCAACTTGGCAAAAGCATCCTGCATGCTATTCTCAATGTGGTCAAGGTACTCTTTCTTCGCCTCCTCAAGGTTAACCATCGCATACGGAGGAATCGTCACTGATTTCTTGACACCCTTGTAATCCCATGTACGTTCAAGCTTGTCACCAGCTTGAGGAATGAATCTTTGAACTGTCACCTTCACAAATTTATTCGAAAGCCCCTCAGATAGATAAATGGTTCTGGGCTCTTCATTAGTAGCCCAGCTCTGGATCGGATCTGAAATGTTGTTGGTCCACCGTCGTGTCCATTCATAGCCTGGAACTTGGCCCGGCTTGAAAAGTCGGATATCCGTTATCTTGTACCTGAGGCAAGGAAAGCGTCCCGCCCTTGAGTTGGAAACTTTCTTGCAGGTCAAACAGGGACCCCCCTCCTCATCAGGGTTGTTTTCACACTAAAAGAAGTGGTTAATAATTTTTCTATGTTATCATACGGACCCGTTACAGTTAAAGAGATTGCCTCAACTAATACAATCGGACAGTATTACTTACACGAATTCTTTGCATTCTGCACCTGATGCATGAACCTATTTTTCGTGTTTGAGCAGTTTGTTCACGAAGATTTGGGTC
This sequence comes from Fusarium burgessii, assembly GCA_002980515.1. Classification (NCBI taxonomy): domain Eukaryota; kingdom Fungi; phylum Ascomycota; class Sordariomycetes; order Hypocreales; family Nectriaceae; genus Fusarium; species Fusarium burgessii. Next base: position 92,899 of record PVQA01000928.1, on the reverse strand, counting down.
CTTGAATGGGCCTCTTTTCCCACCTCTTTGGTTAGTGAGAACGATTTCAAAGTTGGCTTGCTGGTCTATCAAAGACCACCCGCTTTGTACAACATCTTCACCGAGTTGGGCGTTGACGAGCATACCATATTGGGAAACGCTCTCGGGTGGTGCCAGGTTCTGATGAGTAAGAGCATTTGTATCAACAAGAGTAGGCTCGGAGCTGTATCCAACCTGCGAGAGTGTCTTGGTCATAAGCTGTTGATTGGGCATCATTACTTGATTCTCCAGCTGTGGTTCATCTTTAAAAGGTTGGTTGACGTAGAAACCCCCCCCTGAAAGATGAGATTGATAAGCTGGCCCAGTACTGCTCATCGAAGGCTCCGCTAGCGGCGTCTGGTCAGGGATGAGAGGAAAGCTGACAAGAGGCGCAACATTCAGGTCGGGCTGCTGATAGCTGTAATCTGGTTGTTGGCCAGACCTCAGAGCCGCATTATCATAAGGTTCAGATGATGGCATTGTCATTGAAGGTTGTTTTTCTGCTGTATAGGGAGCATTTGGGCCAGAAACAACTGGCGCAGCGTTCGGGAGCTGTTGATAGCCTTTTGGGACAGCGTCAGTGAGGTCTCAGGTGTACGTCGATTGATCTGGCAAGAATAGGAGAACTGGCTGCTTACCATCTTGTCTCGGGTCCCAGCCACAACATGGGCAGAATAACAAGGACAGACCAGCGAAACGACTTGATAATCGTGGAGTGGAAGATGACATTGGGCTCTGTCCGCAGTCACCCCAGCCCGAAGTCGTCCCATACTGTTCATTGCGTTGGGGGTAAAGGTCTGATGGAAGTTTTATCAGAGGCCCTTGGGACGAAGCTGGTCCTTGATCGGATGTCATTGGGACGGATGATTCAAATCTTCTTCTCTTCCTACAGTGCTCTTGATCAAGTAGTTGATGCAATTGGTAACCAGAGGCTATTCCATAGAAGCGAGCTAGCTGATCAAGGTTTTGATGGATCTCATATGGTAAAATATTGTAATTGGGATCCACGGGAGGGGTGAAAGATATTGATGAAGAAACCGGATCGTCAACTCCCGGTTGGAGGAGAGGCCTCTTAACTTTGGAAGGATAATGTGGATTCTATAGAAAAAATCAATTCACCGCACATTTAACTTTCTTGGGCAGGGCCTAGGGGCAAGATCAAGGAGAAGATGCTTGTCCGGGAGTCATGGCATGAGAGCCACGACGGGGCAGCGAGAAGAGGAAACGGTGGTGATTGGCAACAGCCGCAGGGGCCATGCAAAGAGAACGATGGGACGAGGATCGATGATATAGCCCCATGCAGCTTGCCGCCAACCGGGGAGAGAAACTCTTACCATAATGGCTGCAGTGAGACAGGACGGGGTGTGGAACAAAGACTGCCTGGCAGCAGGAGTAAGAACAGAAAGACAAAGGTCAAGGTACCACCACGCGGGGATCAAACTCAACGAAATACAGTCAATGACAAAGAAGAGCTAGCTCGCCCGGTTTGACTCTCAAACGGTGGTAAAAAAAATCGAGCGACGCCGGGGTGAGAAGAGGGGGAGTGTGGTGGGAGGCTAAGGTGCCACGAAAGCCATCACCGGAGCACTTAACGTTGAAACCCCCGTAGTGCGCCGAGTGGAGCACCAGCAATGGCCGAAGTCAAAATGACGGCCGAGAGAAGGATACCCAGACGGTCGGGAATAGAGATTCACTGTGATGAGGGAGGCGAAGAATCCGGGGAAGCTAAGCGGAGAGATGATAAGTAGGGGCTGTAAGTATGAACCCAACCAGGTTGTTGAGACTCCTTGCCAACAGACGTAAGGTCGATGAGATATTGGTGTGATGCTCGCAACCGCCAACTGAGAACCTCGAGCCTGAGTACAGTTAGAACAGGACGTGGAGCCTTGTCCACCCCGTTGACCACTTTAGCAATAAGGCGGGCTGAACTGTCGTGGTACTGTTGACGGAACGTGGAGCGAGTGGTTGGTGCTGGTACCAGTGTTTGCACCGGCTGGTGCGTTGAGCGAAATCAGAACAATATGCCTGCGGCCGCGATCGTATGGATGACGGCCGATGCGGGCTGCGGGCTGAGAAAGTATGCGGCTGGCGGTGTGGTGGTTGTAGTGACCCAGCGTTGAGCGATTCAAGCGACGGCTTGACGGTCTGCTGGGAATGGTGATGATGAACGAGTCTGTGAGAGAGGAAAGTGGACTCGGTGAGGACGGCGTTGACATGGCCTCGTGCTGAGTAGTTTTTGACCGGTCTGAGGGGTACCATGGGAGTGGCAGGGGCCTTCTGGTTGCTGCTCAGGCAGATGATTTTGGGATATTATCCGCCCTGCCGGTTCAGTGTGCCTGAAGTTCCCGATCTGGTGAAATATAATGATAGAAGCAGTTCCGGTGGAGGGGGGTTAGAAAATGAAAAATAAAATGACATAAAATAAAAACCAAAGGCTTTCTTGGTGGCTTAGCAGCTTGGCTACAGGACAAAGTGCGCGGTCGTAGATCCCCAGACAATAATGCAGCTTAATCCATTGACAATCGAATCTTCAGATCGGGTCATTGTTCCATAGCTATGGAGCCCACCTAATCATGACAACGGTTAATTCGTGCATTAAATGACCATGTGATTGACATGGGGCTGACCAATGTCGGGCATAGCTGCACAGCCGCCCAGCTAGGATTGGATGTACTATCCTCAAGCTGCTTTTTTTACTCACAAGGTCTCGCAACGCCAACCCGCCTGGGTATCGCACACCAGGGAAGGGAAAAAGTACTGTACATCGCCAACTCCGAAACGGAGCAAAGGTTCTCGAAAGTATGTCAATCGCCAAGCAAGTCAGAAGAAAGACCAGGTCTGACCTTATCGCCGACACAGGTCTGGCATAAGAGGCCATTTTCGAGTGTACCAGCAGAGATGATGCACCCCAAAGCCCGAGAAAACCCAACAATAACTCGACAGACAGCCAAACATGTAGCTATGAGGAAACCTCGATTGTCCAATGTACTCGGGTGCAGTGGTGCATCGTAAACGTACAAATGCCCGGGCGTTGTTCTAAGCCCTTGGGCTCTCCTTTCACCCATCAACTCAACTAAGGCTGACGAGCGATAACAGCTAATATCTCACGGAAATCTGATACCGATGGTTCTATCTGTATTATGCCAGAAGCCTGACTCTTGTCCATGTGATAAGACTCCTGTGTGCTATCGTCACGCAAATGCTCTGGTTGGTAGACGGAGGAGGCAGGGGCAGCAACCGGTGAGAAGAGCAATTGCCTTCACTCTTGGCCGATTTTTTGAAACCAGACATCGGTCCGACCGATATCCAGTTGTGTGTGTTATCATTGCGAGCTCCCTACGAAAGAACCTGGTCGCTGATGTTGGAGCTTGGTGCACTAACGAACGGCATGATGCAACTCATGGCCTCGAGCCGCCAGTAAGGCCTGGCCTAGTCACAGATCCTGCATGAATGTTTGCATCTTTCTGGATCATATTGCATCCAAAATGCAAGTAGAATATTAGTGGCGGCGTCCGCATCTCTTGGCTTAAACATGTTGTCTCTTCTCTCGCACAGGTGTAGTTATTTTCGATGCGAGAATGGGTGTTCCTGACGATATCAGCCAACCTGTGACGTCGGATGGAATAGCAAACTGCCTTATGCATGTTGCAAAAGTAATCACTAGGCGTTTTGGGGGATTGTGAGATGTGTCTTGATAATAACAGGCGATTGGAAGTTAATTTCAAGTGGCGCTGGCGCTTTCCCTCAAGGAAGGAAGGAAGGTTTGTATGGATGCTAGTAATTTTGCCTTGCGTTAGTACGAAGCCCTCAACGGTCTTACGGATGGAAGGTCCGTTACCGTTGACCGGATCTCCACATTGGGAAATAATTAAATGGCCACGAGATTCTTACCAGACTTAGTGCCTTCTAAACTTTAGACCTAGAACCATAGGACCCTCACCGAGGGGATCCAGTGCCTTGCCTCTAAGCACCGATAGGGAACTCTTTCGTTGATCTAGAAAAGAGTATGGATGCCACATGGATTGACTAATACCGTTAGTGCCCATCCACCAACGGGTCTTCCCGCGTTCTAGATGAGACGAACCGAACCGTACCTCGAATAGAAATCGACAGTGTTTTCTCCCTGCTATTCCTGTAACTATAACTCGCTCTGTCCACTCTGTGCTACCTCAATGTGCTGAATGCAGGCAAGGGATGGTTATACATATGTAGTCGAATCCGTTGCTTTGCCTGCAGTCACAGGATCACTCGCCCAAGCCCGTATTCTTTCCAGCCATGTAAGCAGCCATCAGCCAGTTATTGTTCCAAGAAAGAAAAAGAAAAGAAAAGAAAACCCCGGTTCCACACCCGCTAGCGCCAATAAGCATTATTTGTTATTCAATTTTCATGGTTTGGTAACGCAACAGCAACAGAACGAGTCAGTGCAGCCACTCGGGAGCTCCGCGTGCTCTGCCCATGGGTATGCAAATGCTGGGTTTGCGCACTGTCGAAGCCTCCGCCGGGAAAGGAAGCAAATAATAGTCACAGCGCTATTGGATGATCGACGAGCTATGATAGTTCTCCGGTGCGCCTCTCCCGCTTCGGTGTCGACTAGCACTGCACATTATCAGAAATCAAATATCGGAACGACGTTTGCTTCAGGGCACGCCCGTCAGCGCTGATGACGCTAGCAATACGCAAGATCCAAATGGTTGGTATTTCGGGAATGAAATATGTGACTGCTCACCGGTTTGCCAGGAGCCCCTGTTCCCAGAAACTCGGTATTCCCCCACGCTGATTTTCGAGGGGCAGATGCCGGTATTCATCTACCTTACCCAGGCTGCTGCCAAGCCAGGCACGGTATTTATTGCGGAAGTATGTTCTTTTTGTTCAAACGCGGTCCCGTTAATCGGCTCTGTGCAAGTCTTGACCGTTCCAGGTTTTATTGAGGTTGTCTCGCCTTGGCATGGGTTGACCTCGCTCATGGTCTGAGTCTTCACGGGTATGCCTGAACCCATGGCGCTTAGAGCCCGCGATTCCTTGGACCAGGTCATCCGGGTGCCAAACTAATTAATATGCCATCTCCCTTATGTAACACTGTTTGAGAGTCATGAGCGGGACCGTGACTTGTCTGACCAGAGTATCTTCAATGCCACCTAAATCCAAATTCTCCTGGAGCTGTCACTGCAACAGTGCCCTCTACCGACAGACTTTGGCTGTTTTTAGTCATTCCTTCGTTGCCATCTCCATTTCCATCTCTTAATTCTTTTATCTGCTTGTACACAGTTTCGCAACCGATCTCTCATACAAGATAGTTCGTTTATCTCGAACCTCTTCCATCAAGAGAACTTTCCCTCGGTATTCATTTTGTATGATTATCCTTGTTCTCCTGGAAAGTGCCCAGCTTATAGGATCATTGACGAGCTGTGACTATCCAGGCTTCTCAACAGCATACACAGTCGTTTACCACGATTCGGATGCAAACAAACCAATTCGCTGAGCCATCACCGCGCTTGTACTCCCGGGAAACCCAATACTAAAGGTCTTGTCACTTGGAGCATTTCAGTGCACCCGCGGAAGCTGAATACAGAAGTTCTGCGGGACGTGCCACAACAACCATGAGGGAATAAAAAGAACTATCCAAGCAGCAGTTCTAGCTCAGGGTCATGTCCGTGTTTTCAGGCGGCAACGGATACCTGCCTTGATCTCTCTACAAAGCATGGATGATTTGTTAATATCTGAGAACGGATACACATTCGTTTGTAAGGTATTTCGCCTCTCCGCAGGTGGAGCCTGAAGGTACTTGTGTCAAGCGCGGAACTTAGTTGGAAACTGGATCTCATGGTCGAAGTTTCGATATTGGTTGGAGCAAATCTCCATCGCGGGCGACTACCTTCTATGTTTGTTCGCTCTTTCTCACCCAGCAAGAATCAGATGTGATCAGTCACTCCTGGTTTCACAAGAACCAACAGGCTTCCTTCGATCATGTGATCAAACAGCATGACCAAAAAGCACCGCACACTGAGCGTCGACGCCAACCACCCAAAGTGACCCAATTCGGCTGTGTCATCCATCTTTGGTATCGTCGCACAACAACGAATATTATTTTCTCCAGGCTTCATGCTCATCTGTAACACGTTGAATCTTGTCCAGTAAATCTTGCTTTCGAACCGAACCGGACCGAGTCATTCCTCGTCCTGGCTTGATATCGGCTACTCTGCGCTGCTGAGGCTGCTGACGATTCAACTACTCCTCGCCAACTATTCAGCCTCTAGACTCCTTGCATCCGGGTCTGAAACCCCTCACCTATAGCCGATTGTTTGTGTTGGGCAGCGTCTAAGACATTGTGCAGGCGTTTGCTGATTTGCCGTGGAACGCGGCGCGTTGCTGACTTGAACTCTCTTCTAGTGACTTTCGGCGTCAAGAGTATTCATCAGCTCATGCCATGGAGTTGAGTCAGGAATCCATTCACGATGTTATCCACCCTACTGCAGCTTTCTCGTGTCCTTCATCAAGCAATCATCCGGACTCGGCGACTCGAGGTAGCCATGCTGTTGACTGGCAAGACTCATCGCTGAACCCGAAGAACCGTATTGATAGCCTCAGCCCATTGGATCGACCTCTCTGGCGCATCGATGGCTGCACTGCTTTCGGAAGCCAGTTCTATGCGGTACCTCTATTCATCGATTCGATGTCTCCCATCCGGATGGACTTTTTTATCCCTGAGCCGTCGAAGCTCCCGCCGGAGCTTCGACTTGCACTCGATGTTGATGTGGCATTCCATACTACGAGTGCAGTGCGTATTGCGCGTCTTGGAATTACTCAACATGTACTCCGCATTCTGCAAAACTGGACAGCTCGCCAGCAGGAGCCTCAGCAAATCTTCAATAACATTCCTTTTGGTTCTAGGATTGTGCTCGGGAACATGCCCATGAACGTTGCTGACGCGGAGATCGCTATCGGGCCAGCTCATTGCCTTGAACGTCGCCTTCTCTCTGTAGCTTCTCTTGAGCATGCCTGGGGGAGCGATGTTGAGTTACCCCCAACAGTCGATCTTAGTGAGGTTGTATATGTCTCACAGCTACACGACAGCGTCTGCCTCGTCAAAATTAAAGGCAAGACGTGGATTTTCAAGGCGCTTACCAGTTACACCAAGTACCTTTATCATGAGCTAAGGCAGCTGCTCGTCATTCCACCACATCCAAACATCGTTTCTCGTCCTGTGCACCTGGTTACGAAGAAATGCAGTTTTGGAAGCAAAGTGGCTGTTATCGGGTTCACCCTAGAGTACCATATCCACGGTAGCCTGCGCGATCTGATCCCTTTCCTCAAACTCCACAACATGGTGTCGCTGGCTGACGAGACAAGATGGGCTATACAACTGGCATCGGCATTGGTGCATCTTCGTACGACATCTAGCATCTTCTATCCGGATCTTAGGTTAGACAACATCGTCCTTTCAGCTAGCCGAGATGCTATCATGGTTGATTTTGAGCAGCGTGGAGTATGGTGTGAATTTGCAGCTCCTGAGGTTAATGCGCTGGAGTATGTGAGGCTTCTTGCTATCGATGAAAAAATACCGGAAGAGGTCAAGAACAAGTATTCAAACCTCTTGACAGAAATGCTTCCAGGTTGGAAGGCCATGTGTGAAGGCGAGGAGTACAACTGGCCATCAAAAGGCTATAACGTCCCATGGGCATGTCTCACAGCAAAGGAGCAGGAGGCATGTGAGGTGTATATGCTTGGTCGGGTATTGTGGTGTATCTTTGAAGGGAATAGTGCTCCCCAAAGAGCCGCGGTCTGGCTTTCATATCGATGGGAGCCTCTTGTTGAGTTTCCAGGGTACACGAAGACTCCTGGAGCCATGCAGAAATTGATTAATCGATGCACACGCGGAAGGCAGAACGGTCTTAGTAGGCTTATTGTGAGGGAGAGGAACCAGCTTGTGCTCAGAGAGCTTGAGAAAACGGGACTGTCCACCCCAGACGAGGTGCAACGGACAGCCAAGGAGTGGTGGTCGAGAGAAATCGATGCATCGGAGAAGTGGCTCAGACAGAGGATCGAAGGAATGAAGAGAGGTGACTGGAAGGAGAACTACTATGATCGGCCGAGTCTAAAGGAGGTTCTCGCCGAGCTTGAGGCGTTTCGTGATGAAAGGGGATTCAAGTTTTAAACGGGTGCGGCAACAACCGCATAATCCATATCGCACTCTCTCCACTTAATGGCAAAGCAAACGGGCAAGCGAGTTATGGAATAAGGAGCACAGAGTTTGATACCCTAAACTCTCTGAGTCATAAGTATGTTGAGTCAGTTTTTTTATTATATGATTTCGATACGGCATATTCAGCTAGTAAGGTCATTCAACTTGACAAATGTGATGTTATTATTCGCGGAACATTCTTACCCGTTGTTCTAACCTCTGCTCTATGTTCGCCTCACCTGGTTCTCCTCATCTTCCGGCCGCCTGTTTGGCTCTGGACAGATCTCTTTAGTCCAGATCCTGTGCTCGAGGTTCTCAGCCTCCCAAGCATTGCCCTGAAGCGCTGCACATAGCCAGCTGGTGCCCCATAAACCTCAATCCTATCAAGAACTTCCTCGAGGTTATGTAGAAACTGGCTCGCAGCCTCGGGGATCAGATTTAGCACGTTAAGAATAAAGTCTTGATCACGATCGCCAATTAGCCGTAGGTAGAGGTTGCGGTCGACGCGAGGCGCATGCATTGGGCCTTGGTCTCTATTATGAGAAACTACCACATCCAAGATGTGCACAAGGCTGCGAGCTGCTGATAAGGCTTCTCTTGCTGAAATGGGACTTTCGCGGGTATATATCTCAAAGCGCATGCGACGAACGCAGCCCAGGATGTGTGAAGCTGCCCATGTAACATCTCGAGGAGATCCAGGGTTTGAGGTTTGCCCTGGGGCGTCGAGATCCCCGACAACGCGGTCAATGCGCTGAGTGAGCTTGTAGAATTTGTCCTTGATAGGGTCTTGTGGTCTGCATAGAGACCGAAAGTAGTGAAAGAAGTGATGGTTGTCCAGAAGCATACGGAAAATGGTTTGTTCCAAGTCATTGCGTTTGATGATCTTCTTTCCAGGAGAAACCTTTTGAAACATATCTGGCCGGAAGTCCTCTGGATCCATGTTATATACTGAGGAAAGTATTTCTCGGGCTTCCTGAGCACGAAATGCGTCAGGCTCGTTGTTGTATTCTGAGTCCGGTGTCACTAGATGACAGTGAAGCCCCTCTGCGAGTACGTCAAGACGATAATTGGAGATATTTCGGAAAGCATCGCCCATTTCCTCGGCATAGCCTTCTGGGTTCATTTTGAGAGGTTTGCTGAGATCCTTCTCGTATAGTGTTCGTTTGACGATTTGGTCTAATAACCAAAGGAGGTGTTGGCAAGGCTGTCCATCATCTCGACAAGAGCAACTGAGGTTGGAAGTCCCGTCTTGTGGTGCGCGGATCCTTACAGAACGGGTGACAAGCTCTGTCATTTGGAACGCATATGTGTCATCTATGTGACGGCACTTTTCTAAGGCGATCTTCGGGGGCTCTTTGAAGGTATCGCGGACGATTAATTGGATGGTTTCAGGAAGGTGGTCGACGAGATATGTGAGTTTGGTTGGTGATCGGATAGCTGAGGATTCATCGTTGTCGAATTCTGAACTATAGTCTTCAAAGTCAGAGCTATTTGAGCTTGTATCTGAGTCTGAAGAGGATTCGTCGTGGTGGGATTGCTTTGTTTCCTGGGCTAGGGATTGAGCCCTGGTGCGAGAGCGAGTTTCTGGAGACATGCTCTCAAGAGATAGTCGACTGAAACGAGATGAAGGAGGAGACATCGGCTTAGAAGAAGCTGTAATGTTGCGGTGCTATTTATGAGAATTTGGCGTGGTTTTTCTATATTTTTATATCGCGTCTTGTCCTAACAAGACTGGAGCTGGCAGCGACTTACATAGAGCGACCCCAGTTGTGACCATTAATGGTTGGTGATAAGCCTCATGGCCGGGGACAAGGACGCATGAGGGGCCCAAGGCACCATCGCCAAGATAGAACATGAACTGTAGCCTTGGATTCGCAGCAAATAAGTGAAGACCACTGTTTAAAGCTCGCGATAGGTACAGAGCTAGAGGTCCCAGCTGTGGCTGTGGCTGTGAAGTTCCAGGTGGTGGTACATTCCATGATAATGGGTGCAGGCAGGGAGTAATCCACTACTGGGCCGAAGGAATGACTCTTTCGGTAGATGAAAGAAGTGCCTGCAGCTGTTGCCAGCTTTGTTGGTTGATGATCGTTGATCCTATAGGCTTGATTATGCTTCAATTCTTGACTCAAGTAGATTAAAACATGGACGTTGAGTTGTCATTCGCCGAATCAACTATATTTAAAATGACTCAACACTTGAATAAATTTGGCCTTGGTAAATCAATCAATAATCACCTTCTTTCAAGTCCAGCTCAAAATAAGACCTCTCTCAAAATCGACGTTGGTTCACTTTGTTCAAAGCCTCCAACACTCAGCCACAAGCCCACCGTCTGGCGGCTATGGAGCCACTCACAGCTCTCTCCACAGCTGATATCGCGACCTCATCAGCGGCCCAACTGGTAAATCGGCAGTCTTTTGAACTTATCCGCAGTGCAGGCCACACTTGATGCGACCGGAGAAACATACTATTTGTAAATGCCATATTCTGTCTGGCAAGGCGTTTTTTCAAGCGACAGCCTTGAGAGCTGGCGGACGGCCTGTCCGTGGCTTACTAGGGGGGTTGCAAACTGGGTAAATGACCAATTCCATGTGGCATGTTTCTTCTTCAGGTCTTTGTGTTTCTGTAGATCGCCTGTGGTGTATATCATTTGATATTCTCTCCAAATGCTCCCCAAATACCCTCGAATACCGGGAGATTAAAGATACGAAAGATAGCGCAGGAAGAAATCTGAAAGGTTAATTAAAAACCTTAGCAAGACTTTTAATTCATAGAAACACAAATATATCAAACCAATACATAGTTGACCGAGTTTGAGACAAGCTGCCAACCTCGACGACTTCTATGCCGCGACGAACCAACGATTCAGGCCCGACAGTCTCAAGACAGCCAAACCTCACAAGAACACCCCTGGATCGACAAGGCCATTCAATTGCAGTATCGATTCACTCACGGGGTTGTGTACATCGAGCCCATGTGTCTCTTGTTGGTAGCGTTATTGTTGACAACCAGGATCTCGAATCTCTTACTGGAGGGTTTCTTTGCAGCTGCCTATTGTCAGCTGCCCAATGGTCCTCAAGAGACAGCAGTTTATAACTGTTTTTTTTCTTTCTTTTCTTCCCTCGCTACGGAGCATGGCAGGTCATATTATTACAATTGTGAATCATCCATGCTTGCCGAAAAGCCAGTTGTGGCATAGATTGCTATGAGCAATGTCCAGACAGAAGTCAGCGTAACTTTATGTTTCATCCAAGTAATTCGTGGATCATAGCTCTGACAAGACCATTCACAGGCCAAAGTCCTTCCGCTAGGCAGCCACAGTGTTGAAAAATTACCGTAAGTCTTGAGAAGAACTGGTCTCTCATTATCAAATCAAACTGACTTCAATCTAGTTTACTAGTTTTTATCCGTTTCCCCTTTGTCGATATCTAGTTTCGTAGTAGGCTCGACGTAAAAATCCCAACAGGAATATGGAAAGTCAGGGCCATTTCTACGTCACACATACGTATGATCTCGAGTCCACCAGGCAGATCGTAACTGTGAACGAGGGGGTGTTGGCTTCTCGTGGCCAAGGCTTCCAGATCGAAAATAAAAATAAAAAAACAAAGAGGCGCGAAATGCGACAAAAGCTATCCACAGGCAACAACGTCATCAAGGCCTTTCCTAACCCAGGCCATGTTAAAAAGTGCAGTTTGTGACTGGTCGTATCGCCACTTGCTGAATCAACCTTGAATTTCCCCAGTGCACCTAATTCCCAGAACCGTAAAGGAGAGGTGTTTGCGTGTCAAGCGAAGTCCGAACCAATAGTAAAACCACCTCAGAGCTGATGCATATTTGGGCTCCTGTTTAGAGCCCCTCCAAAAAGCGATTAAGATACATCATGCACAGGTTAGTGCAGGTCGAAGTCCGTCATCGAAACGGACGACTCGGGAGGATGCGTGGCTCTTGGCGGTTGCTTTCTTGGTCGGGGTCCTGCCTTTTCGGAGGATCGTCTTCGGATCCGGCGAAGGAGATTTAGGAGAAGACGAAGACCGGCCTGCAGACGAGGATTTCGAGTTCCTAGGCAGGCTATCCGCAGACCGGTCGGATTGTCAATCGATGCCGTGCTGCTTCTTGAGCTGGGCTAAAGATTCCCGGCGGGCTTCGAGGTCCTCTTTTGACTTGGCCATCTTGTCGGGCTGGTGGTAGAGAACTGTGATATCAATCAGTATTCTTGCCCGGATTATTACGTCTAACACAATGTCCAAAATTGAACCATTTGACGCGACGAGAAGGACGCACCAACGAGGTATCGATTTTGAAAGTTGAAGCCGTTGAGCTTATCGCAGGCTTGCTTGGCGTCGGTTACGTCTTCATAGACAACGAAGGCGGTGCCCTTGGTGTTGTTGGCGATACCCTGTCGAACCTGGCTACAAAGGCTGTCAGTATAAAATCGTATAGCGCATGTCGACTCGGCGTAAAAACAGAGTTGTCTTCGATGACTAGCGTCGTGTGTCGAGTTACAGGATCTGTGCATACCGAATTGGGCCAAATTTTCCGAAAAGGTCGAACAACTCTTCCGGAGTGACGTTGTAACTATGAGTCGATATCAATTAGCTGTTGTCCGGACGCAAGTCGTTATCGCTGTTCCTGTCATACCTCAAGTTCTTTACGAACAGAGCTCTGTAAGTGGGTTAGCGAATGTCAGAAAGGTAAGGTTGATGTATATCAGAGAGGGTCGATCGAGGTTGGCAATGCGATGTGATGAATGAGGCGCAAGACTTCGAATGATGGGTTTTGTTTGGTTTGTGCCAAATGCAATAGGGGCAAGCGACTTACCGATTGACTTCTGGGGCTAATTTACCGCCGCGACTACTCATCTCTTGGATGATGGTTTGATGGTGATGATACAGGTTCTGTAGGAACGGAGAGCGCCGTGGTTAACGGAGAGAAATGATGGAGCGGGAGGATTCTATTCGGATGGCAACAAAGGCAAGATCCGTGCACGTGACCTACCAATCGGGCCATAGGTGGGGCAGAGCCAGAGACTGTGACTTCTGATTGGCCTCTGGTTTGGCGTCACTCGACCGGTTTCAAAGAACTCTAATGAGGAGAGATACGACAATGGGAAAAGAGATAGCTTTCCTATGGTATTCTGTTAATGCCTAATTACCATGTTTCGTCTCGCGCATTTGCACAATTGATTGTCTGTCCTGACACTTATTTCGCCCTCGATCACGCGACCAAACTAGTATCCAGTCACCGCACCTATCCATAGACTCATGCGAGGCTCGTGAGTGACCTGTCGCTACTTGAGGCTGACCGAGACACCGTGTGGCCAAGCAGCCAAGGCAGATAAGACCAGGTACCGTGCAAGTGAATCGTGACGTGGAGCTGCGTACCCGATGATAGGGAATTGGGCGGCACTTCTAAGCCGAGGTGCAGGATAAGGGCCCTGCAGTCACTGGCTCCTAGCGCCTTTGCGTGCTCAGGTATCATTGCAGCTATAAACAACTCGCCCCGGTCACCAGGACACGTGGAGGACTTGTTCAACAATCAACGTCAGTCGGGAAGTCTAGGTTAGCTTGCCGTTCAAAGACTGGTGCCAGTCTACTATATCAATTTTCACTAGACCTCATCCAAGCTATAAAGATTCAATTCAACTATCTGAGCTAATGTTGTAAAGAGCAGTATTTTGTCCTAAGTTGTATGTGTTTTTATCATCCTACAAGACTTCATTATTATCTAAATCTCGGTCGCCCAAACACCAACGACCCCACCACTGGCCCGACCCGCGGTCCCCAGGGACTGGCTTTCTGGTAATTCATTCTAGAGCCCGTTCATCGGCGCTGACTCGATACCCAGGGCGTATGATGTCAATGGACACACGATGATAACTTAGGATCGAGTGAGCATGCAAAAGTTCTGGAAGTAACAGCGAGCGCAACTCTCGGAAAGCCTGGAACTACGCGACACAGCAGAGAATAGATGGCTTTTTGCTACGGAGACAGCTTTACGTTATCCATTGCCCCGAGGGCTGAGCGCATGAAACCTAACTCAACATATATTTCATCAACACAACTCAGGTTGACTGTATTGACTACAACATATTAACTTCACTTCATTCCCGTTTCGCATGCGCTCAAGACAAATTCAGTCTCACTGTTTATCTCATAGCGCAATATATTAGGCCGAAATATTTTAGATACATCGTTAGGATTCTCAGTCAATATCGCCCAATTTTCCTCTAATAGCCCGATCTTGTCAAAACGAGATACATCTTTTGCAGGTTTGCACTGGACGAGCTGCTCCAACACATCCCTCTCCAGAGACTTGATCGACATGGCTGACTCCACAACGCCTCGTTTCGGCTACGATGTCCTCTCCGTATTCAATGTTCCCTCAAATGCCCGGGATTTCCTCGCCGACGTCATCGAATCCCATCAAGCACCACAAGAGACCGAGGAGCTTCTTCAAGAGAGCCTGCTAGGACGCGCCGAAGATTGGCATTACCTGATCGAATGCGCCGATTCAATGCGAGCAGCTCACTCAAAGGATAAGAATAGCTTACAAGCGCAAGATGTCCTTGCATATGTGTGGTGCACACTGAGTGGGCAGGACCCCCCACCTGTCGAGGAGCCATGGGAAATGACCGACTGGCTTATTGCTCGGGCTAAAGAGCTTGAGGTTGATCCTGAAATCCGGCCACCACATATCACCGAACAAATCGAAAATCGCTGGCACCCGAGGCTTGGATCAAAAGCTTTGTCTAAGACAAAGACCTGCCTTACAACATCCCATTACTGGTCTGACCAACCCCATGAAGGGCGTCCATTAGAGAGCAATAGACCCACGAAATGGGAACATCGGGCTTGCCTACCTCTGACTTCCTCACAAGCACGTGTTTCTACAATATCACAAACACCATACTATAAGACTCGTGAAACGCCGAGCGTTGATGAGCCTGCTGGTGGGAAAGCTTCCCCGCCAGAACTCGCAATGGGTGATCAGAGCCTGATTGTCAAGCCTCAAAGTTCAATTTCACCATACTTTGTAGCCACTTCAGCATCGGATGAGGCTAACCAAGCCATCACACTGGCGCGAAAGCGGCCACCACGGGGAACTGTTCCCTCGGTTCCCTTCGCGCCTCTCACATCGCAAGAGTTTGGTCTTATCCAAGAGAAGTTTGCTCACGAACCCTTCTGGTTGCTGATTGTGGTGACATTCCTGATCCGGACTAAGGGTACACAAGCAATACCTATATTTTACGAGGTGAAGAAACGATTTCCAACCCCAGCAACTATCGCTTTCGAAGGGAATACTGAATCTCTCGTCGAGATGATACGCCAGCTTGGCCTTGCGGAGCACCGTGTAGGTTTGATGAAGAAGTATGCTCGGGGTTTCTTAGATCAACCTCCAGTTGCTGGCACCTATTACAAGGTGAAGAATTATGATCATAGGGATATCGACCCATTGTGCCTATACCAACATAATGGAGTTAGCACAACGTCGTTTGACAAAGACTCATATTTTCAAGATTTAGAGGCCTGGGAGATTGGCCACCTTACCCAAGGCAAGTATGCGCTGGACAGCTGGCGCATATTTTGTCGGGATGAGCTACTCGGCCGAGCGACGGGATGGAACGGTGAGGACAGAGATCTTAACTTTCAGCCCGAATGGATGAGAGTTCGTCCAGATGATAAAGAATTAAGGGCATATCTAAGATGGATGTGGATGAAGGAGGGTTGGGAATGGAATCCAGACACAGGTGAGCGTGCAGTATTGCGCGAAGACTTGCGAAATGCTGTTAATGAAGGAAGAGTTGTTTATGATGAGACGGGCGGGCTGAAAGTTCACAATCCCGCCTGTTCGTCGAGCCCTCTGACGTGAAGAAAGGAAGAGGTGATGGCTGAGAGTTAAAGGAAAGTTATTGTAACTAATCGACCTTATCCTCCTGGTTGATTACTCGTACGAGTATCCAGTTGTTGAGCAGATAATAAGTAATTGTTTAATCGAACCAGAGTAAAAAATTCTACCTACGACTACCTAAGGTAGTACATATCACATTTGTCGAGTCTACGTTGTCTTTCGTGGTTCCATATCGTTGTGATGCGCCACTGAGGTAGCATCGATTGGGAAAGTTTCCATTCTTGGACCATTTAGCTCCCGGCTCTAACCAAAGTGGTGATTGGGGAGTGGCTGGGGCCCTTGCTAAGGCAAGGTACTGCGTAGCTGCCCTTCCAGTACGAGAGAAGAAGATGAGGGGGCCCGAGAGCACCTGCAGTAATAGGTAGTCGGTACCTTTGACTCCCCCTCAGTTCGGCAGTAGCTCAAAGTAATGCATGGTCACAGTTGAATGTACAAATAGAATGGGAGGGAAGGGAGCTTAAAAGTGGGACGGCAATGGGCTCCATCACGGGATCTCTAAAGGACACCGTTGTACAATCAGACCCGACCCTAATCTAAGCCAATCCGATACTACATACAGCTCTTTTTCCCTATCGACTCGACTCGTCTGAGCTGAGGTCATCGTCTGCAATTGATTCACAAAGGACAGCTCGCCTCGTCTCGTTCTTGTTGTCTTGCCTCTCCTTGCCCTATTCCTCATTCTTTCACTTTACTTGCCTAAACTTTGTTTGTCGAGCTTCTCAACCAACCCCCGTTTGCAATTCATTTGCCATTGTCTCTGGTCGAATCAAACGCCCTCGATTCAATCCACCAAAGCTTTACCAGCTGCTCAACGTCTCATTCTCTTCCTCTTCACGACGATCACCAAATCTCACTGTCAACCTCTCTCGGGAAGCATCACCCTGTTTCGTCTCGCCCGTCAGCAGGTCTGCACGTGAAACAAGCTTCCATCCGAAACGAAACTCTACATCCAGCAATGTCCCAGCGATTCAACTCTGGCTATGGCCTCGGTGGCCCCGCGCCTTACGGCGGCTCCCAGGCCGCTGATCCCCAGCAGGGTGAGGGCTTTCTGGAGCAGATTCGTCCCTATACTAGCAAGATTGAGGATGCGCTCGACACCATTAGCGAGCCTGTCAAGCCGTGAGTCGAGCGACGTCCTATATAAATGCATTTAGAGCTCTGAGATCTGACCCTTTGTCCTCTTTGACAGCTATCTTCCTGCCATTGGCCGTTTCCTAATCGTTGTCACCTTCTTCGAAGATGCCCTTCGCATTGTCACCCAATGGTCTGATCAGCTGCTTTACTTGAAGGACTACCGTCACAGTAAGATGCGCATTGCGCCCCTGATTCCGGGTGGTGCGGTTGGCAGTACTAACACAAGATAGTTCCTTCCGGTATCACTCACCTCTTCTTGCTTGTCAACATCATCGCTATGTTCTCTTGCTCTACTCTTGTCATCATCCGAAAGCATTCCGACTACGCCGTCGCCGGTCTCATGGGCGTTGTTGTCACACAGGCTTTGGGTTACGGTCTCATCTTCGATCTCAACTTTTTCCTTCGAAACCTCTCTGTTATTGGTGGCCTCGTTATGGTCCTGTCTGACTCTTGGGTTCGCAAGACACAGGTCTTTGCTGGGCTCCCCCAGATCGATGAGAAGGACCGCAAGATGTACTTCCAGCTTGCTGGTCGCGTTCTGCTCATATTCCTTTTTATCGGATTTGTCTTCAGCGGAGAGTGGTCTCTCTGGCGTGTCATTGTGTCCGCACTTGGAGGAGTTTCCTGCGTCATGGTTGTTGTTGGCTTCAAAGCCAAGTACAGCGCCACTCTTCTCGTTGTCATCCTTAGCATTTTCAACCTTTTGGTCAACAACTTCTGGACGGTAAGTAACTTGCGGTATTTGCTAGATGATATCCAAAATGCTAACGGATCGCATAGCTTCACGAGCACCACCCCCACAAGGATTTTGCCAAGTACGACTTCTTCCAGATTCTGTCTATCGTCGGTGGCCTCCTGCTTCTTGTCAACAGTGGCCCGGGCCAGTTTAGCATTGACGAGAAGAAGAAGGTCTACTAAGCCAAGGACCAGAACCAAGACAGTGAGCTACGTCCAGCACATGATGGGCGCCAAGGTGTCCGGCGTTGGCAGAGCATTTCCTATTTACTATAGTGAGAAGAACGTTGATAAGAAAAAGTTGCGATCAGCTGCATGATGGCCGAGCGAGTGATGCGCTCAAAGGGGAGTGGCACCAGTTTTGGTACGATATAAGATAACAAATCTGCCGTTACAGCATATCAGATGAAATGAATACATGGATGATCTTTTTACGTCGGTTAATGTTCATATCACAGACAGGTTGGACTGGCTGGCACCTAGACTTGGTTTGCTTGTCCGGATGCCATGGACTTGAAACGCTAGGGAACAATTGTTCCTGGTGATTTGCCAAACAGTGCGGTTTCCTCTGTATCTGTTTATATAATTATCAACATTGAATGGAAACGACGTCAATGCCTGTTTGAACAACTATCAAACTATGTGCTCATGTTCATAGTGCTATATGTGTTATCGTAAGAGACAGGCGAAGTGAGTTTTAATCGGCGAATAAACCAAGTATCAAACTAGAAAGAAGAGGAAAAAGAAAAAGAGATAAGAAACATAATAATAGGATAATCTCATTGTTATTAAACTTCAAAAACATACTTTACTTTATTTCCTGTCATAGTCCTTCAAGCTGCCGGCTTGCAACACTAGCAGTTCACACATTTTTGTAGATGCTGCACGCGTGACCGACTTA
>PVQA01000928.1:0-74009 GCA_002980515.1 Fusarium burgessii | reverse complement strand
CACCGACCCAACTACTAATCCGCCCCTTATCAGTTTATCTATGGGAGAGCGGTCGGGATACCGAGTTCTCTAATAGGTATGGTCGTATGTAATGGTGATACTTTTGGACTTGCTTATATTGAAAGACGCAAATCATCGAGCCTTGAGGACTAACGATACAATGTTCATTTGATCAGTAGTTCATATTAGACCCAGTGCCTGGTTTAAGTCTGTAGATTAGGAAATGCCTTTCTGTCACTTCCTCATGATTGAGCCACCGATGTTATAAGTGCCCCAATGGATCATCAAGCTCATAATGCCTTGCAAAGGTAACAAACAACGAAGCTCAGGGGACCCTATATTTCTTGTATTCTCACATGTGGTTGGGTTATCTGCAATTATCACAGTGCTGCTCTTGCTACTATAGAGATAGTTCAGCGCTTCTTATCTTCGTTGGCAACTCCATATCACAAGAGTTTCAACTCTTCCAGAATTAGAACCATGTGGAAGAATCAATTCAATCGAAGCGATTGAGCTCTGGACAGTTATCTCTTTGGCTTGGCAAGACTCTGCTATGACTTTGCTTTCTCTCCACTGAACAGGTGTCAGAGTTAAGACCACAAAGCATCACATGCGTACCTCATTAGGAATATAAGTTGAATCAAGTCGAGATGAATACGCATCATTAATTTTCCCCTAACTAGTCTGTTTCTCAATGATAACTAATTCACCATACAGTACATTATACTACTGATCGATGTGATATCTGTAGTCGATCTACGATATGAATCGTCCCAAGCTTTGCATTTATGATAGCCTCAAGCTTTCCTTTAAAGGACAAGGCCTTTGGTCTGCTTCAGCTTCTTGATGTTGATGTTCCTCAACATGGGGACCCAGATGAAGAACAAGGAGGCGATTCCAACACCTGCAGCAAGCATTCTGACTTGCGCATAGCCATAAGACTCCTGAATAGCAAGCCGGGCAGGACTATTGACGGGGTATGCCAACTGGTTGACAATGTTTCCAGCAATAAGTGGCGCGTTAGGCAGCTCGGATTCGGGAAGCTTCTTCATAAGTTGAGGGATGAAGGTGTTTGTCCAGATGGCACCGGAGATAGCTCCTCCAACTGCACCGCCGACACCTCCAGCAACATATAGAGTAGCGAGCGCAGCAGCGACATATTGATGGGCGACAGCAGCAAGAACAGCAAGCTGCATAACCAAGATAAAGACAGCACCGCCGATAGAGATAAAGATCTCACACATAATAATGTATCCGACATACTGGTTAGGAGCGCGGAAGTGGATCATGAGGCCAAGTGCAAAGATGTAGATGGGGACGGCAAAATAAAATGTCCATTTGTAGAAGCCGGTTCTTCGGATGAGGAAGCCGACGATGAAAAGAAGAACACCTGAGACGACCTGGAAAGTTGAGTTGACATATCCAGCCTCAGCAGGGCCAAGGTTAACAACAACCTGCAAGAATGAAGTGAAAAAATAGTTCCAAGTGTAGTAAGAGATCTGGTAGGTAAGATCGATCATGCAAGCGGCAACGACTGATCTGTCAAGGAGGAAGCGGCCCTGCAAGAAAGGAACTGGGGCGAGCCAATACTCCCAGGCACCGAAGAAGACGAGAGTGCAGAAGCCAATGACGATCATAGCGATGATATAGCCAGTAGACCAGCCATCATGGGCGTGGGCTGCGAGGTTGAATGGTAGAAGGAAGACGACCAGACCACCGCCGAAGAGGAAGATACCGATAACTACGATTGTCAGTGTTTGAGCCATTGCGAGAAGTTGTTATGAGTTACTAACCATCAAACTCGTTAAAAGCCCACCAAATGCTACCAAAGAAGCCGCGGCTTCTATGGGTCTTGGTTACGGTACCCTTCTTGAAAGCCTTGTGAAGGTTGACCTTCAGGACAAGGAACAGAGGAATAGTGACACAGGGCAGAACGATAGCAATCCAGCCGAAACCCCATCGCCAGTTCTTGACATCAATAACAAAAGCAGCGGCAGCCTTGGATCCAGCGAAAGCAGTAATCATGTAAGGTGAGGAAGTGAAGGCAAAAGCCAAACCTCGGTTCCTAAGATTAGAGGCATCGGCAGCGAGAACGCCTACTGCATAGATCATGCCTCCCCATCCGACAGAGTAGAACACTTGCGCAGCGCAGAAGGTGGCGAGGTTCTGAGATACAGCCATGAGGATAAGGCCGAGGGTTGCAAAGCCGCTCATAAGGAGAAAACCCTCAGCGCGTCCCCAGACGTCAAGAGCTTTTGCCATAGGTATATAGCAGGCTGCAGTCATGGCGTCTGATACGATGGGGATTGTGGTCATGAGGGAATGAGCCTGCCACTCACTGGTGACATAAGGGACCAGGACGAGGTAGAAAGAACCACGGAATCCGCTTATGAGGAAGAGAGTCCAGATACTGTTGGGGCTTGGTTAGATAAAATACCAAGACTTGATCTCAGGAGTATAACTTACAGACACAGAAGCGCAGCCAGAGATCCCTTACCCCAAGTGAGGGTAATGGCCTGAATCTCCTTGACACCAGTCTGAACATCTTCGCTGGGCACATCAGAATCGTTGCCCTTCTCATCAGGAGGGAGAGCACCAGCAGTAGCCTCCTTGTCGTGATCAGGACCAGTCTCGGTGATGACTTCAGGAGCCTCCTGGATTTCCTTCTCGTGAGGAGCCAGAGTCTGTGCCACAGGAGTATTGTCACCACGGACGAGGCTCTCGCGGATCTTTGCTAGGGCCGACATTGTTGCTGGTGAGCTTGACACTAAGGTATAGTGTAATGGTGTACGATCAAAACTGCAACACACTGGAACTGTGATGTGAAGAGCGAAGATAAGAGGGGAGCTTTTGCATTCCTTATGTAGTCCAATGTAACACTGACATGGGCATATGCAAAGGACAAGAATGGGCGATTATCAGTTGTCATTCCTATGTGATAGTTCTGCACCGGAACTCTCCATCCACGCGGTACACTCCCCCTGCCACAGTCCATTGTACCTTGCCTCGGAAACGAGCGAGTCTCTAAGCCAAGAAGTTATCAGAACATCGGGCTCTGGGCTGAGCTGATGCTCTCAGTTGGTCTTTTCCGCAATAGGACGGGGGTCCGAAGCTGGTCAGAGGACAGGATCAGATTACAAGTGGAAAACGAGTGGAGGAAGTGACCCGAGATCGGAACAAGGATCATGTGAAAAAATTTTTATCTAATCTGATTGATGGATAAGATCCAATCGCCAACGGCTTCATTTGTTCAGGAGGCGAAGGTAGTGTTGTGTTAGTGGCATGGCAGTCTTGGAAAGGGACTCTATCGAACAAGTACCAACAGAGCCCACGGCGCTAAATACTAAATGGACCAGTAATACAATGCTAAACCTAGAGGGCGACGGGAAGCAGAATAATCTACAAGGCCAAAAGTTACCTTTAGACCCTGGTCGCATTAAGTGGCTTGGCATAGGCTTGGGATCGTCTGAGCCCACTGCAACTAGCAAAGAGTGCATGGAAAAGCCCTACGTTTTGTGGACACATATCGAGTTGGGAATAGTAGGCAACATATGCTTGAGGTTCTTCATGCCGTTGCTTTGCAGGCGCTTTACAAATCAGGTTTCTGTCTCTCATGTAGAAAAATCCTGTTTAAAAGGAAACTCCAGCTGCTAGTCAACAACAGGTAGCAGTCTTACAGCCAACCTTGGATGAACACTATATCGTGCATGCAATCTGACCAAGTCCAATAACAAGATCTGAAGAGCCCCCATGGCATTACAATCCTTACTAGGATTATTTTGGTCATAACCCTCTTTATTCAAGCGGTTCATCCCGAAGACAATTTTGACCATTGACTGCGTTCACCTGTTTACCAGTACCTATGGTGCCAAGCCACAGTTCAGTCGAGCGATAATCGACGTCTGTAGATTCATCCCTTGCAACCTTACATTGGCAATCCATGAAGCGGAATATGCCGAATGTTCCCTTTTAGATTAGCGTTGTCACCAATACCAAGAACTTTGCGCGATATAATACACATGTTCCATAATAATGCATCTTATCTCCTGGGTAGAGAGATATTGCCACCACCTTATGCATGAAGTCAAACAAACCCCATAAGATGGTCGAATTAGTGCCAACAACACCTGTTCTGTTCTGTTCTTTCTGATAAGTTGCTTTGTGTTGGCCTATGATTCCTAAAAGTGAGAGATATGAAAGGAATTCACTTGTCGAGATAACTTGGTATTTTGAAATTGTTTCAATAGTACCTAGTCACGAACAATATCTAAAGCTAGGAAACGCTCAAGTAGTTATTCGAGATGACATTCGAAACTATAACAACCCCATAACCTACACAACACATGCCTGTTGTGAGGACCACTCATCCTTCGTAACCCGATATTCCACCTCACCCTCCTCGATTCCTGGAGGAGGATTATCGTACTTGTTGTGGAATGTCCGAACATGCTTAAGTCCAACTTTTGCCATGATAGCTCGGGACCCTCGGTTTACAGCCATAGTTTCACCGAAAATCTCCTCCATGCCAAGGTCCTCGAGACCATGCTTCACCAAGGCCCGAGAACCCTCTTTGGCGAACCCCTGGCCCCAAAACTTAGGAAGGATTCTTAGACCGAACTCGACTCGCTTCTTATCCACCTGAGGCGTGTCGTCGTTGCTTTGACTGGGTGCCAGCACCCACCAGCCCACAAAATCATCACCAGCAAATCCAACCCAGCATCCAAGGCCGGACCCAAAAGACGCTGTCTCGAGGAGCAATTTGTGTACGATTGTTGACTCGTCGGCTGTGAGTGGCTTGCCGTATCCGATGTATTTCATCACTTCAGGGTCCGATTCAAGTTGATAGATATAATCTCCGTGTTCATGCCCAAGAGGCCGTAATTCGAGGCGGTTGGTGCGGAGAGTTGCCTGACCCATTATGTTGGCCGTGATGTCGGTGGCAATTATAGGTAAGAGACTAATAATTTATGAGTTGGATCGAGATTGAAATTGTATAGAATAGGTGCTGCTCTCGATATCTATAAATAAGACCATTTCCCAAAAATCATCGTGCTTCATCCCCTCTTATATATGTAATACCAAGAGATTCAAGAACAGGGCAGTGATCCTGCTAAGATGATGTATTCTGAAACTTGACAAGATCAGCATCTTGGCAAGTATTGGCTTTGTGCAGGAGAGGTTTCTGGACGCGCTCCCCTCTGTGTTCAGGCGTAGAGGTCAGCATGCATAGCACTATCTAGAATGTCAGAGCAACTGCCGTAGATAGCAAGCGTCAGTTATTCTTCTGGTGGGTGACTCGCCAAGATCTTGCGAAATCCAATAAGTTTGATAAGTGGGTGATTTAAGCATAGTATTAACCTTCCCACTTCTCGAACCTAAATGCAACTCTAATAGTTTATCCAATCATACGCCTTCGTTGCCTGATTCTAAATCAGGTATTATACCCGATGAAGCAATTCCCTTGAAAGGATCTGCTACCTAAGATCGGCCCATGTCCTCCCACTTCCCGAATACCTGAGTCATGTGGAGCACGAACTACCTGCAACCAGAAGGCCCAGGGAATAAGTACGGGGAGAAATCAAGCCAACAGTCAACATCAGCTTTTCTTCAGCAACCTCGATTTCCGTCTCCGCTGAATTGACGACAGAATAAGCATAAAAACGCCTCTCGGAACATTGACCTCTAGCTAGGGAAATTTAATAACCGTGGAGCGGTCCATGTGCTCCGATTGGAGGCACTCAATCCGATGTCTCTCCACCATTTCCCCACGTCTGCTGCCTTTATCAGAGATTATTTACACTAATTAATCACCCTAGCCATGGCAATAGATCATCTAATTCCGTCCAAGTCTCTTCTCAATTATTTCTGAGCCGTCTCAAAATGACCTTGCCCGAGCAAGAAGTTGCTTGGACCTCCCCCTGTATCCAAGTCGCTGCATGCGGTTACAAATATGGTTAAATAAGTGACGATTGCTTCCGAGGCTCGGCGGTTCATCCCACCAGGACATGGCCCCATGTCACATTGCATCTTATCATATCAATCATCCCATTTTATCTGATCCTCGCTTACATTCTGTTTGGCCCACGATTTCTTGGCGTTGCTGGCCTCTGCCACTCGGATCGTTGGCCCAGTCCTAATCCACCAGCAAAGCGGCCAGCGGCGTATTTCACGCTCTCCACCGACTCGCTTGGCCAACACTGAAAGATCCTGGCTTATCTGATTCAAACCCTGGTACATAAGTACACGCATATGTTAACCAGAAGCAATAGAGTTTGTGTAGGATAAACTTTCTCCCACTCGCCAAGATACACTCGCATCAACTCCACTATCTAGTACATGGGTTCACCGGACGAAATGTTGGTCGAAACCCTCACTTTTGGCTGCCTACGATGATCCTACCTCTTCTGATGGCCCAGCCAATTGCCTATAGGGCAATCTATATAACAAATAGATATAGCAAACAGCAAAACGAGAGGCAATCTGTCTGCCTAACAGAATCCGCGAAACGTGACATTACTCAGCTTACTCTCCTTGAGACAGCCTCAAACGGTCTTTATCCTGAACTCACCACTTCGGCCAATTTTAAAAAAACTCCGCATCAACCTCGACGCCAAGCCCCAGGTCTTGTCTAAGCCAACCTTCGATCTCAAGGTACCCCGTGCTGCACTGGATCTTAGTGAGGATAGTGGTGATGGAGGAAGGACTAAAGGGCGGCACGATAGCGTGGGAGATGTTGTGATCGAGTGGGTGGACTATGATCGTGATGATGTTGACGAGCGTGTAGCTCATGTACGTCGCCTGGATGATCTTGCTCGTATGATGCATTCAACATCCGACTGATATCCCGACCTTCACAGCATCGACTGCGTAGACTACGTCGACGATGCTGCGCGGTGTGGGTACGGGCTTCTTTCCTCCAGCCTTTTCCGCGACGGCACACTCATCAACTGCTGCCGGTGCACTTGTACCAGATATACAACGTCCTTATCTGACGGGTTTCGATGCTTCAAGACCAGAACTTGATACTGCACTCTCCGTCGTACCCCGTAATCCTTCTATCCTTACGCTCCACCGACATCCAGCTTCCTCACTGCAAGCCCATGGATATCTATAACCTGGGTTTGGTGCTTCTTGAAATAGGTCTGTGGAAGATTCTCCAAACATACTATAAATCACATTACTCCATGGATCGATGGCGGGACAAGGTGCTACGTGCGGCTCTAGTTCCTGGTTTGGGTAGCAAGGTTGTTAGTCGATATCGTGATGTTGTAGACAAGTGTTTGGCTGTAGATGAGGAGATAACGAGTGCTGAGGCTGGAAAAGTGACAGAGGATGTTGTTGCAACTCTCGAAGGCATCCGGGTCTGACGAGTATCAGCTGTTGGAGGGATTGTAAGCCATAAGAATATACTTCAGGCAGCTAACACAGGTAATGAGAAACAGAGTATGAACAGTATAAGAGATGTATTTCAGCTCTTGAAAACTTATATAACCGTCGTAATAACCCGCTACCCTCTCTTCATCGTTCGCCCCTCTTTGACTATCATCAAGAAACAGGAAATAACCAATGCAATGCCGACCCAAATAAGTACACAGTAATAAAACTTCAACCTTGCCTGCCCTGTACGCCATCGCAAATTTGAACTCCGATATGCCTTCACTCTCCCCCTCCTCCGAGATACTATGCATTGTTCAAGTCTCTCTAATTGCGCTCTCCTTGGCCATGACAAACTCCATACAACCAGTAGGCGTCGTAATGCTTGTATTTGCAGAAATTGAGTTATTTTGCGAGTTTGAAATGGCATTGACTCGTGGCCAAACACTCCCCGGTAAGTAATCATGCATGGGAGAAGGATCATTAACATTCAAACATAAAACGCCCGTCGTCCTCTTCTGAGCCAGAAACGCCAGTGCATGAGAGACGTTAACATTGCCCGTGACGTACGTGAATCATGATCGTGATGTGGAATCGTACAAATGTCTGTTACGCTTCGCGTTAGAACGCTGAAGCGGCTGGACTCGCTGTGCTGGTGCTTTCTAAGCTCCAGAAACCTTACGAGCTGTAGAGGCGGCCGTCACTGAAGCTCCGTGGTTCGCACTGCCAACTCTGCCGCTGGTCTTTCGAATACCGGCAGACTCCTTTGCTCGGAGGGGAGACTCGCCCTGGCGCTTGCTGCTACGGACCTTTGTCAAAACTCCAGAGGTACTAGCAACTCGTTCGACGTGCTTGGTCCGCACAGACCCGATGTTCTCTGCGTCATGCGACGCGTCATTGTCGATCGTGTAGATAGCTGTCGTCTGACTAACCGAGCGTGTCTTCTCACTACGAGCTGGTGATTGAGAAGTCGCCTTACGATGGCGTCGCATGCGCAAGTGCAACTCCTCGTCAGACTCACCGCCGTGTGCCTGGCTATGCGTAGCTATGTACTCAGCTTCTTGCTCAATAGTATGCTGCTCTTCAACAGTGACTCCGTTCGAAATTGAGCGCTGGTAAGGGTGATGACGATCTCTAACAGTCTTTCGTGGTTGGCCCGGTGTGGGAGCTGGTAGATAGTCTTCCTGGACCCCGATATTATTGCGGTCATGGTCGACTTCACTCAGCGGAGTGCGATTTGAAGGGCTTCGATTAGGAGGTGTTGAAGTCTGGCCGTTTCGAAGTGTCGTCTTTTGCATGGCACGAATGGGCGTGCTAGGAATGGGGTTGGCAGCAGCCATCTCCCTTCTAAGTCGGCGCTCAATTCTCTCCTCAACCCACCATTCTCGGAATGTACCCTGATTCAAGTGAAGCCAGTGCTGCTGAGGACCAACAACCATACCAGGTCGCATGAAGCGCATGAACGATATGACTTCGTTGGCAGTGAAACCATGTCGGTAGATGAGGTAGGCGCCAATCAAGCAGCCTGTGCGACCAAGGCCAGCCTTACAATGAACAGCAATTCCCTTCTTACGGACAGTGATGGTTTCGTGAGCGAGTCTGATAAACTTGCGTACTGTTGAGAGTGAAGGGCATGTGCCATCGTCAAAGATCATGTCCAGATGCTGAATACCCAGGGCCTCAAAGTACGAGGGGGAGTAAAGTTGTGAGTTTAGTCGAACAACCAGACCAATGTTCTTCTCAGAAAAATGCTTCAGCACATTCTTGAAAGGCTTCGGCAATTTGGGATGGGCATCCACAGCGGCTAGCGTCCGTGGAAGCAATGGGTACAGTTCGGATCCCTCTGTGATCTTCTGGACCGGCGCGTGCTGAGGAGACGCAAATGCCAGGAAATGGGGAGTGATCCAGTTGAAATCACCATGTTCGACCCTCTCAAAGCGCTCATACTCGTCAAGGTCAAAGTTATCCAGATCGCAGCACTTTTCCTCCTTGGCCTTCCACACGCCATAGACAACATCTTGAACGCTAATGCCATAATCGGCTTGACTGTAGCCCGCATCTCGGAATGGCATCAGCGGAGGGTCGACCTGCGCAATCGGGGCAAGGGCCAGATGAGGAGGCCAGTTCTGGATGAGGACCATGTAGCATGCGAGCATACAGGCAGCGTTCGCGCGACCTTTATTGGAAGTTAGTTTGCATGCGAAACGCACAGTTTTAGGGGGGAAAGGTTACTTCTAGGGTCAGCAGCGCTCCAGAAAACAATGGGTCGGTCCTTGTTTTGTTTTGCGCCTAGGATATCATGGAATTGAATGGCAAAGCGGTAGAGGTGACCGATGTGCAGAGGACCGAAGTCATGGTGGAAAGCATTGTACAAAAGAGTATCGTCGACAGTAAAATAGCATGGCTGTGGTCGGTTCGACTTGGCGGCGAGCGGGGTCGCACCCGCAGCAGCTCGTTGGCTTCGCTTCTTAGGAGAAGCTGGCTGAGGCTCCTCAGGGTAAGGAAACGGCGTATCTGGTGTAGGAGGATGGATATAGGAGGCGAGATAAAGTCGGTCTGAAATATAGTTTAGCGCCGACGTTGGTAGAAGCATGCTGTTAACATGAAGATTGGTATCGATGAAGCAAGGTGGAGCCTTGAGCAACGGCGAAAACTGGAAAGGATAACAATGCGACATGACCCTGAAAAACCAAGTGGCCATTGTATGAATGATGTGTTGTAGAGAGTGGAAAATTACCTGGGATGTACTCGACTATCTGCGCCATGTTTTGCGATTGCCTGGTAGAAGGAGCCATGTTGTTGTTGTTGATATTGACTTGCGCTACAGGCTGGAACCGTCCGGAACTGTTAAAAAATAGGGCAGGAGCTTTCGAATGCAGTCGGAAAATGTCAGAGTATAATAAGATATACACAGTCAATAGATTTGAGCAGTGACGGTGTCTCAATTTGACAAGCGACAAGTGTACAGAGCAGGCGGTGACCGGCGATGAATTGCCTTTAACAGTTCTACGGGAAGCTGCAGCGAGGCGTTGGGTGAGCTAAATAGGATGGCTTTGGTTAGAGAAGGGGATCTTCAAGTCCAGCTCCAGCACGGACAAGAGAAAGCACCAAAAGCCGGGAGGCAGAATTGGGCAAAGAAAAAGAATTGAAGTTCTTGGTTGACGATGTTGATGTAAGATAGGAGGACACTGGGCTGGCGATTCTTTTGTATGAACGATTGTCGTTGTTTTTTGGCCCCTGCCCGAAACAGGTTGCTCCTTGTGCCATTGCCATAGCAACAGTGACCTTCGACCTGGACCATAACAGACCGCTCCGCTCCACCTCCTCCAGCTGTAAGTTGCTACATTGGTCCTGATAGCACGGCCGGGCAGCGCTTCCATTTATTACTCACGCGACTATCATTCACGATACTAAAAGACGCCGTAACATATTCTAAGGTTGGTCAAGTTTTTATTCTTGGTTACCTCTCTCTGCTCGATGTCCTATGTACCCTAAACAGTTGATTTATTTTGATACACTTTGTTTTGATTATAGAACTTTGACGCTATAGCTTAGCATAAACGCTTACATTTTGGGAATTGGATGAACTAGTGTCACATCAAGAAGCATCTGCAATTAAACTTGCCAGCCTTGTTACCTAAAGTGAATAAATGCAGCAGATTCCAAGGATAACCCGGTGGTTAAATTCTACTATATTAAGTTACTCGTTGTTATGATTGAACCATCCCGCCTGTGGCTTTCTGTGGCTGTGCCATCTATGGATCTGTAGTAACACCAATGGCCTAGAATTTTACCGCCCGGTGCCTGTATAGACTCCCCACTGCCAATTTATAACCACACATATCAGAAACTTCCAATCTTTCAAGATCATAGTCACACACACAACTCATTCCAATCACACTCATACTTACGTATTCGCACTTATGGTCGGTTCTAATTCACGTCATCTCATAAAGGACCACCTTCGCTATTGAAACGCAACGCAACAAATCCAAGAAAACGGTTGACGATCCTGTCCCTTCGATTTTGGGCCTAGATCTGCATTCCTTGTCACGGCAAAGACAAAGCTGGCATGGTCATTATATAACTCCCGCACCAGAATTTTTAAGCATCGGTAAACGAATAGATCGATCACAAGCTGGAGAGATTAAAGAGGTCGCTACCAAAGCAGTGACCACTTCCGCCATAATCACAACCATGACCGCCATTCCCGATCCCGAATTTCACTGCTCGATGCAAGCCACCCCCTGTCCTGTGACGATGACGACCCCAAGTCTAAGGCTAAGGCTAAGGCTGGCTGTTGTTGTTATTGTTATTCTCGTTCTCTTGCTGACCCTTACCCTTGTTCACAGTGTCCTCCATGTCCCCTTTCCCACCGCTCGACTGGCCACAACCGCCCTCAAGGCCATTCAGGTGGACCCTGAACTCTCCCCACTCGTCAGACGACAGCTCACCGTTGTCCCAGCGCCGACGTCAACGCAGGGTTCTCCGTCTGGCGGCGATGCAAATGCGCGGCTCCTTGAGGTTCAGTACAAAGCCACGACCAATCGAATGCTCCGAGTGGCTGTGAACGGCTTCATGGAGAGCTTGAAGCTTGTGGTGGAGGTCATGGAGCAGTTAGATACTGACGTTCTTGATCAACAACAATAACAGCTATTCTTATCCCGTAACAAAAACAACCTTCTGGACCGTCAGTCAAACTAGTTCACCATATTCGCTCTTTAACTCACGTCACTTTTCTCCAATTCGGATCTTGGATCCATGTCTAGTTTTACTTTGCTTGTTGACGTGACCTTCATTAATCAAATCTGGTATATCCATGCTTCGCAGCTCATAAGAGCCCGTCAATCCATTCGTTTACTCAATCACCCATCGCCTCTTCTGGCACTTCAACAAATACTCTACAACCAGCCCACCCAAGCCCAGAGGCACCCCGCCCCATTCAACCCCAAGCAAAACGCCAAAACGAAAATCGCTGCCGCCCTTTAGGATACAATGTACTATGTGAACCAGATCTATCCAATTGTACCCCCAGGAGAGTTTCTGCCTGTCCAGCGCCTGTGTATATCATGTGGTGAGATAGATGCACCCACAACCTCTTGTCATTCTTTTTCTTTATCGTCTGTCGACCCTTGCAGTCCTTCCAGCCGCTTTTTCAGTTCCTCGACCTCTCTCTTGAGATCACCGTTTTCTTTCTCCAGGCTCTTCATATGCACGATAGCGTTCTCGACGACACTGGCCTTGCTGTTTTGCGCGTTCGCTTGCTTCCCGTCCTTTTTGTCACCTTCGTCCGCAAGATTCGTCTTGTCTCCACCAGGCAATAGTCCGGCCATGACTTGTAACGCCGAGTTGATTCGGTTACGACGCCCTTGCTCTGCAATCTTGTGTGATGTTCGCTTCGATGTAAGATTCGTTGAAAGCTCGCTGGGATATGAGACGCCCGGCACCTTGTTGCCCTCGAGGATATTTTGGTAGTTCGATTTCGACATGAGTAATTGCGACGCAGCACTCTCCGCTGGTGTCATGCCCGGTGTGCCGGGGAGAAGGGGCTTAATGCTAGGTGAGATTCTAGGCAACAGTGCAGGTGAAACATGAACTGAGCCTGTTGACCTTTTCCTGCTCGACCGAGGAGCGAGCTGGGGAGTTTTTCGTGCAGATGGGCCGGCTGAACCGGGAGCCAGTTGGGGACTCGCGCTTGCTGATGCAGATCCCGAAGGCTTAGGGAATACTGGAGATGGCAACGGTTGAAAGCTAGATCCTCGGCGAGACATGGGCTCTACAGAAGGAGACTGCACCGAAGAACGTGAGATGACCGGGGTCATGGTTTTACTAGATACAGACTCAGGCAACTCGAGCGATTCGATGTGTTCCGAAACCACCGGTTCTTGAGGTCCGTTCACCTGCTTGTTTGCCCTCGATGGCGGTAATTTCATGAGCGAGGCGGGAGTAGCTGGAGCTGGAAGTGAATCAACAGGGCCACAGACAGGTGTTTGCTGCTTGCTTGACTGCGCTTGAATGTATGGTGATTTGCTGGTCGATCTCCTGTTGGGGATTGGCGGCGGCGGCATCTCCGAGAGGGCCTCAGGAGATACTGATGAGTTCTCTTCTGCTGAGGTCTCGGTAGAGGTCGCGGGCATAGGAAGAAATGCGTCATTGCTCTCTTCAACTTCACTGAGTACATGTGAGACAATGGCTGGGCTGGGACCTGTTTTCCGACGCTGAGGCTTTACAATGGGAGAACTTCGAATGCTAGCCTTAGTACGTGTCTTGGTTGCGGTCTTTTTTCTTGCAGCTTTCTTGGGCAAGTCCAGAACGGATGTGACGGGAGCAGCCGATCTATCAAGATCTATGTCACTCGGTGAATTATTTGTATTTGTAAGGCGCGGATCGTAGACTGTGGAAGGGTCGTTCTGTGCGTGGAGAGCTGGTGAAGTCAGGGGACTAAAGTAGGCGCTGGGAATAGTATAACCACTGTCCATAGAGAAGTTGGGATCCAGAGGGGTAACTGCGGGAGAGACGAGAGGTGTGAATGCCATCTAAAAACTTGTTAGCAACAAGACATGCAGAGGCCGCCGCTAGTCTTGAGTGAACTCTTACGTCTTGCTCTTTCATGCGCTGGTGGTAACTTCTATCGTAGGCGCCTGATGTTGGAATTTGCTCGGCCTGGGAATAGAACTGCCCGCTGTTGGGCATCTCAAGACTTTGCGGTGTAGGAGGCACTGAATGATTGTGATTATGAAAAAAAGCCACTTGTTGCTCTTGCATCTGGCGCTGCTGCTGCTGAAACTTTTGTTGTTGAAGATATTGAATTTGAGCGTCAATATTGGAAATAGGATCACTTGCGGGTGTCATCATGTGGGCGGGAATGGTTGATTGAACTGTAGCCGTTGACATGGGCATTGTATTAGGTGTGGGCATCAGGCCTGGGTTGTCGCTGTCGGTCATTATTGTGTCGGGAGCATCTCGCGCTTGATTCATGAGACCTTGAGCAGAGCTATCTTGAAAAGGCTGGAAGTCGAAGTGCATGCCGTCGCCCAGGCTTCCCATGCTGCTCATGTCGAGGAATTGGTGAAAGTCGTCCTCACCAGTCGAGGCCATTGCCTGGTCCTGCCCATTCCACGCTGTCGAACTCATCATGGCCGAGTTGCGGCGAGTGTTGATCGAGTAGAGGCAATTATAAGTGAGTTTTTCCGATTTGGCGGGCCAGGGGGGTTGAGCCGTTTATTGCGCCAGCAAGGCTGTACAAGAAGGAACCAGTCGTTGAAGCAGCACCAAAGCGGAGAAATTGACGCCAAGTGAAGGTGACGAGACGTATTTAGGGAATAGAAACGGTCGAGATACAGTATCAAGATGCGTTCCAGTCGGACTTGGTAGGTAAGCAACCAGTTGATCGGCGGAGATACATGCAACAGGAATATCTGGCAACGGCAGAGACGAGAAAGCTTGTGATAACGCAAAAAGAGTTGTGATAAGGCTGATATTGGAAGCAGAGGTCACGATGACACTTTGGCCAGATATGCAGTAGAGGGCGATGAGAGGGTAAGAAGATCGTCAACTGTTCTGTATGCGATATAGGTGCAGTTGCAGATGGAACCGCAGGAGAGGAACAAAAAAAATGAAGACGCAAGCGCGGGCGTGGATGAGAGACGAGACAAGCCGATGTCAACTGGACTGGTTCAACTCTACTAGAGCAAGCTAAGTGGAAGAGTCCAAACCAAACCCAAGGTGGTTGGTGACTTAGTGGCAACCTTAGCACACCTAGGTTCACCCAAAGTGGGCGGGTTTCTTTCCAGCAGATGCTGAACGTCGAGAGACTTTTTGTTGACAGAGTGGGGTTACCAAATTGTAGGTGAGGGTGGGGTTCTCTTACGCTCCATTCTGGTGGGGAATTACTGGTCACCTCTCTTGCCCTATGCTCATTGTGAACTGGAGGCGGGCAGGCGGGGGAGGAGCCTGAGGAGTCAACTTTCTTTTCCCTTTCTTGTCTGTCACCATGATGCAGCAATTAAGAACAATTCCTCCAGATGATCCATTGCACGAGTTTTTAAAGTGCAGGGGATTAACAAGTAGCAGTACTTAGAGAGTGGGATGCCCCCTCCATCACCCATCCAATCCATCTCCTGCAGGACATTGTCAGCTGGGGATCTCCAGTTAGAGGATATCGTCAAGGGATGTAGTAGGAGGGCCATTCCAGGGCAGGGGTCAATGCCCGTATCTGGTTGGTGCCTCTGATGCAGAAGTTCGTTTCCCAGGTTGGTGCGGTCCAGGGCCAGACACCAGGCGCCAGAAGAGTCTTCATGAGCATGGCTCACGGCACGGTCTTTTGTCATGGATAATAAGTACTGAAGCTCGGGATGATGAATTAGAACCTAGTCAAAATTGTATCGCTGATTCGCTTCCTCTTTTCATATGATAATTTCCATCATGACCTCCATACCGAATTACACGCTCTGATTCATGTGACTAGACTCTGTGACAACTGTGGCTGCGTGGGATGTCCTTTGTTCCGAGATTCTTTTGTGGTTCGTTGTCTCTTACATATGAGGCTCTGAAGAAGATATCCTGGATGTTAAAAGCTCGGTTTATCACAAGTAACATACTTGAAGGCATGAGGAACAGATTTGACCATTTCTGTAAAACCGAGGTATCGTATTCATAATATTTCCCTAACAACCCTACGTACTTTCTCTTCTTCCTTATGAGGAACCCTGCCGGCGGATAATTCTTAGTGGTGAATATCCGCCTGGTCCATGCGCAACGCCAGGTAAGGTCGTGTTTAGCTCAACTGCCTCAAGGAGATCAGAGGCTTCACCTGCGTAATACCTAGGCCCTGTAAATTCCTATGACTCGCCTACCATATCTGGAATTCAGCCATATTGCATGGGGCCTCGACAGATCGGATCCATCCTTCTCTAAGTTTCTGTGATTGCTTGAGCTCTTGTTTGGGTGATCGATGGTTCTAAACTCTTTCTTTTGTCTTACAGATCTGACCTTCTACGCACGATGAATGATGGATGTACCTTTGTACCTATGTAGGATGCATCCATTGCGTGGAATACCAAGGTAGGGCCAAATCCACGACTTACCTTACCTAAGTATTCTAGACATTACTCATAACCGTTTTACAGAATACGTTATGTCCTCGTATCACTCTTGTTAGGGTCTCAGGAGCTATCCGACTCCAATTGACGTTGAGTGGACCTCGGCTTCTTCAACTCCTCTTCAATATTGTTCTCCGATGTAAAGAAGCTCGTTGAGCAGCCCCGTCGAATTTCGTATACTCATATTCCACATTCAATATTCCTCCGGATGGTTCTATCCCAATCCGACTACGCTCCTCCGCTGACCAGGGTCACCAGCTATCCTTCGGCAATGTCTTCCGCGGGATAGGTAGGAGAAAACCCACAGGCAACTTTATCATTTGTGCCTTGCATTGCATTGCAGGAGAATTAACATCCGAGGCTCAAACTTGATTGCTTTTCTCATTTGTTGCCCATAAGTTAATCGTTCAGCTCCCACAGTCTCGTTGAGCCACCGTCTCGTAGAAGGACGAAAACACAGCCACCCAGCTAAGCGGCTGAGAAAATCTCTCAAACTCAAGGAGCCGCTTGATCATCACTAACCAGGATCCCAACAAGACCCTTAAAACGCCATTATTCTTCGCTCGATTTTAGACCCACTGGGCTCAAATTTAATGACAACTAAGACGGTTACTATAGGCGACTGGCTCCAGAGATTTCTTGTTTTCCAGTGACGTACTGGCTTGTCAGACTACCAGTCAACTGGTGCAAATAAGTATCAACAGTCTTGGTCGCTCATGTGTTAAGAAAATGCCAGCGGTGCAATTCGTCTAGCAATTTCATAAACCCTTGATTCCACATGTCATAATGTCCTGACAATGGTCACAGAACTTTGTTACCACACTCATCGCGAGGCATCTTACCAGAAACACTCACCGAGCTCCTCGCTTAATGCGACCCCACACGAACCTTAGGGGTGAGGCTCAAAACAAAACCACAGACGCATCTGTGAACAGTCAACAAGATGCAGGTCCAGAGAAAGGAAAGATTGCCTGTTTCCCGAACATTTCTTCGTGTACAGAGGCAGTCTTCTATGCAAGCTACCTAAGGTACCAAGGTAGGCGGAATCTATTACTGAGGTTACATGTAGTAGCGGAAATCACCAGTTTCAGTTTCGTATCATGTCCTGCTCCCCAAGAGAGAAAACAACAGGTTCAAAACAATCGTGAACCTTCAAAGATCTTTCATCGAGCCACGTTATGGAACATGGTACATGGTGGGGGTGCACTAATGACCTTAAATGCTTGATCTTGAAGCAAGTGGTTATTATAACAAAGACAAGGCTCGGCCCGCCTCTTGTCGAAACTCTGATGTTGGTGATGGTGTGTATAAAAAGATGGTCATGCAGTCCCATTCAGCCGGGTCCTTGTCACGAATGAGGCGTTCATGACGGCCAATCTCGAAGGTGTGGAGCTGCCTGGCATAGATATGCATATGCTGTTAACCATACAGGCTCCCTTTTCCAACCAGCTATACGAGATAATCGTCGTTGAATATGGTCTCAGAAACTCCGCTGGATCTTGATTATACTTTATCCCAGTCAAGTCTTGAGCAACGCACCCGTCACATGGAGATACTTTAAAAAGTTGTGAGAATCGTTTATTTGTGAGAAGTTCCGGCTTCACAACCCCAACTTGCTTCGGCTTTCCCTAACGTCATGCCTCAGAACTGACTACCGCCGCTCAACCTCGGCCAGCAGCCACGTCCCCTTCTCCTAATCATCAAATCTCTGACCCAGCCCTACACCTCTTTTGCCTCCATCTAACATCTCCTTCTACATCTTGATCATCCCTCCAGGTCCCATTTTTTGCTACACTAGCCAATTACATACGTCAGGAGATGGTGGTATCATTAGAAACAACGACAACGGTTGAAAGAAAAATGGATGGGAAATAATGACCTATCCCGGGTCCACGTCTAGAATGTACAAGGTGAAAGCGGCGCCAAGAAAAGACAAATGAATATGAGCAAGATTAAGCCGGCGGAATTACATGCCGACGCCGGTTCATGCGATGCTTTATCAAAAAGAAGGAAAGAAAATAGGCTCTCTGAAGGACTCTAGGTCTGAGAGGAGTAGTGAGTGTGATTGAGTGCGTGTGCCGATATGTACATGCACTGGGATGTTGAAAGTGAATGAGTGAGAGAGCGTTATATATGCTCAAAGCGGCGGGTTTATACCGAAAACGACTATTCGCTTGTAAAGGGGTGCGTGCGCCAAGCACAATGGGGTATCTCAGTAGCTCAGAATGAGCATGCAGAACTCAAAAGACGTCATCAGTTCATCAAACCTGCGGTTGCTTTACTGGCGCGACCGGTCACCGAGGTTCAACCAGCTCATATCTGATGATTGCGAGGCCATTGCGAGCTGAGGCTGGGTGCTCACTCCAGATGGGGGTGACTGAGGCGGAGGGACACGTGGTGACAAAGGTGCACCAAAATAAAAGCTGGGGTTGTAAATGCTGCTTGTAGCTCGATCTGTACCCCAAGGTTTGTCTTTGTGGTCAGGATCCCAGGTCTCGTTAACACTCTCAGGAATGCCGCTGGAGTACCCAGATGACGCCTTGGAGATAGGGCGCTCGATTTTGCCAGCTACACCGTCTCTAAAGGGAATATTCTTATTATACTCTGCGACGACGGGACTTCCAGAATTAACTCGGTTCATTTCAGGGCGGAATTCGAAGTTCAGAGGAGGCACAGTTGCTGAGTCTTGCGTAACACGGGGGTTTCGATGCGGGATCGCATCTGAGTAGTGTGAGTCGCTATCAGAGCCGACAGTGTTTCTCTTAGAAGAACCGAATCCCAAAATCTGAAGAGCGCTACCGCCTGACCAGTATCTGTTCCAGCCTGAGCTCCTTCGCAGACCATCCTGTGTCTCGAGTGGTCCATTGCGGGGTCGAGGCTCGGCAACAGTTGGATCAAAAGCCACACCACGGGTATCCTGTCCTGCAAGGACAGGATGTTGCATCTCCTGCAGGACTGGCTTGCCAATGCTAGACTTAAGTTGTTGGTGTTCAGCACTGACAGAGCTACGGTTGGTGCCATTGCTCAACTTGCGAGAAATGCTGGGTTTGTTCTTGCCGGCACGGCCCATCAAGATCGCCATGGACGAGAATGATTCTTGTGACATGTTAGAGTGATGGCCGCGAAAAGGTGACGTAGGGCCGCCACCGAGTCCCATAGGGTCCTTCTCATCAGACGGGAAATTGTGCCTAGGCTGTGTATTTTCCGGCAATGGTTGGCGGGTCTTCTTGCGGCGACGCAAAAGCAACAGGATGACAATGAGCAGAGCAATGAAACCTAAGATTGTGCCAAGAGTGATGCCCAAGATGGCGTTGGAGCTGAGGCCAGAGTTGCCATCACTGCTCGCCCCACCAAGAGGCGCGACGTCGCTATTGGTAGCAGAGCTAGACTCGGAAATGGTCGCCGATGAAAATGAATCGTCGGTTGCTGATGCTGAAGCAGTCGATGTTGCCAATGTAGATGAGAAATCAGTGCTGACAGACTTGGTCTTTGTGGAGGATTCTGTTGAGGATGTCTTGGTAGAGCTAGTTCTGGTCTTGGTTCCAGTGGAGGATTCAGCGGATAGAATTTTCTGTGACTCGTCACCAACAATTTTAGAGGCATCAAGCCAGGAGTTCTCCTTCATGTCAAAGAAGGCAAGAGGCTCGTCCTTGTTACCACCAACAAACACAACTCTGCCATTAGAGTCCTGAGCCATCGAGTAATCAGAGCGTGCTGTCGTAGGGGCTAGTGTCGCATTGTACTCAGGCCAGTCATTCTGGGAGAGATCACGCTTCACATTTTGATCGGCAGCGTTTTGCCCAGGTGCATTATTGTCACCCCAAACAACATAGCGATGAACCTTGTTGGGGCTGGCTGAGAGATCAAAAACATAAAGGCTCTTGGAGCCATCATCACCTTGAATAACCATAGCTTTGCTGGATGCCGCGATGGGGGCTGCCAGCGTGATCCCCGTGGTTCTCCAACTCGTTGCGGCGTTGAATAGTAAAACTTGCGTGTTCCAGTTGCTACCACCGAGCAGGCAGACTTCCGCATCTGACCAAGACAGAAGAATAGGATTGACAGACGAGGCAGAGCCCGCTGCGCTCTGGAGAACATAGGGTCCTGAAGCGACGAAGTAGCGGGAGGTATCTGAAGGGGTGTCTCTACCGTCCTGGCTACCACCAGAGACGACTATCTGATCAGTATTCTTGATATAGGCAGCACCGTGGTGTTGAAGGTTTCGGAAGGCCGTGTCTTGAACAGGGATTGTCTCCCACTTCTTGTCGGCAAAAACATATTTTTGCAGACCATTGTAGTCAGCTTGGCCGCCACTGCCTCCTACGATGAATAGCGCAGCATCAGTACCAACACAGGCTCCTCCAGTAACTTGTTCCCCCATTTTCAACTTCTTCCATTCTGCACCCTCCTCAAGCGGTAAAGACATAAAAGCAGTCGGCGTAAAAACATAAAGAGTGTTGTCGTGGACAACGGAGCAACCATTGTCCAGGGAGGACGGCGGTTCAGGTAAACTCATCGCGGCGGAAGTTCCCAATTAAATCAAATCTCCAGAACAAGTTGATAGGTTTTCAATGGCATGGCGGGTTCGCAAAGTCGTCAGTTGTTCGCGTCGCGGATGTAATCCAAGGTAAAATCACGAGCCAGCAGTAATTAGGAGCGTCGCAAGGGAGGTTCAATCCTTACAAGACCAAGATAATACCACACGCCGTTGATGGAACAGAGGTCGTCACGGGTAAGAAATGAATCAGATCAATCGCAAGCAGACAGAGTTAAAGCTAACGGATGTGGCGAAGATCTGGTAAACCTGATATCTGGAGAGAGCTGGCCGGATGCAGCAAGACGAACAGTTGGTGTCGAAAGGAGTGGAACGGTGGCTGAGTTCTCAACACCACAGGTGCGAGTGTGACAAAGGAAGGCGCCGACGTAAGGCAAATCGTTTTGATCTGCCTGAAAGGTCGATGTGTCGTCGTGTTCGAAGGTGAAAAATGAAGTGTTCGGAACGGGGGAGTTGATGTCTGTCGTGGGTTTGATCGATATCGTTCCAAAGCCAAATGGCAGGAATGCAAGCTGAGCGTGCAATTTGGCGCTACAGGTAAAAGGAGGGAATCAACGATGGGCAATCAACCTCGACGTTATCGTACCAGACGGTGTTGCGAGGTCTGGAATGGGTGTGGCAGATACACAGGCGGAAAAAGCAGACAAAAGCAAAGCAAAGTAGAGGACCCCAGGAGAAAGGAGAGAGAGGAGAGCAAATGCAGCACTGGGGGACGAGACGTGTGACACGAACTCGTTGTGGAGAGTCAAGACTGGGGTGGCCTTGTCCAAGGCGGAGTCTCAGAGACAGGCAAAAATGTCATGGATATGGGTTGAGAGACATAAGCGAGCAGGGGTCTGATGCTCGTGGTCCTGCAAGCAACCACTACGTACGCTGTACCGCAACACACGAGCCACAAGCAATCTTGCCAGTACTC
The DNA here is from genome assembly GCA_002980515.1 of Fusarium burgessii. Lineage (NCBI taxonomy): Eukaryota > Fungi > Ascomycota > Sordariomycetes > Hypocreales > Nectriaceae > Fusarium > Fusarium burgessii. The sequence goes on along the minus strand of PVQA01000928.1, from coordinate 52,063 downwards.
ACCGTGATATTATGACGATAGTTCGGTGCACTTTTAGGGAGTGCTAATCTGTCTATGATTCGACAATTGCTGATCCCAAGTTGTGATTCGTTGCGACTCCGTCCCACCATCGTGAGCTCGGGCAGTGGCAGAGTTGAGACCAGACGTGTGATGCCAGTGCGACAATCCAAGCAGAATCAAGCAACTGCAGGTACAGTGGGCCCATCCCTCCCTCGATAAGAGGCTGGTCTTCCCGTCCAGGGGTTAATGCCTCTCATTGGTTGGTGTTTCTCTTGCCAAACGCTTCCTGTCGCCCAACAGCAGGGGTATTTACAGCCAATGCAACCTACTATTGGCGGCATGGAATATCAGAACCTCCAAGTATTGGGAAATGTTACAGGGCAGTAATAGCACTGAATGGCCTTCGCTCGAATCAGGGGTACACGCTGGTAGGTTTGTTCTCGCTAGGACTAGGTAGGTTTGTTCTAAAAAGAGGCGCGCGGCCCGTGCATTTATCCTGGTCCGAAGAGATTAAAATAGGGGCAGCCACTTGAAGCTCAGAAGTTCGTCACTTTTATCAGTCAACCCAAGTTGTTATAGGTTCGGGGCATTACCTATATAATAAATGTTCATGCGTATACAGCGTGTCATTATTAATATCAATGCCACGTTATGGAATAGCACTCCGGGTATAGATTCTCTGGTGTGGAATTTCTGGTATGGCATTTTCATAACAGGCTCTAGGGTTGCATTAAGACGTGCATGGCAGTAATGCAATGGATACCTCACCCACTTGACGAAAATCTGGATAAGTATGTTGGTCCGCTGTCTTGATAATTTACATCAGTCGCAATCCTGCCAAGGCGTGCATTGTGCAGCACATCCAGGGACGACCAAATACGAGAATACCCATTCAACCTCGTGTTGAATGGCAATTTGGTTGTGTCGATGTTCATATCTCGCTTCGTTCCCTCTGCATTTGTGTTAAGTCGTATTTACACCGTGCTTAGCATATGCATTACGTATTGGCCATCCAACGCTCAATACAACACTCTTTGAACCAGGGCAAATGATACCTATTAAGAGGTTGATCCCAGAACACTCCCTGCTCAGCCTGGCGTGGAAGAACTTCCTTCAACATTTCAACTTGAACAAATTCGCCCGTTGATTTGACACCGTGATTAAACCCAGCATCCCGCCAATAGTTGCAACATGTGTCCACTGGGGCTCATGGCTAAATCCACAAGTCTCGATATGAAACGCGCCATTGCGCGCCCAACCTGAGGTACCTGGTCCCTATCAACCGAAGCTAAGCCTGGATTCTTTTTACCTGCCCTTCTCGTTAGCCTACAAATTCTCCTGTGCGATATATGGTGCGAAAAGTCTTAACAGATGGCGCGTATGGGCATGTGTCAGCTTGATTGAAATCATGGGACGAGACTAATCGGCGGCGGATATTAAACTCACCCTTACCGATCATCATTGTTCTTTCAGTAACATCAAGATAATGATTATTCGTTTGCAATGTACATGCCTGACGATACTGTGATCTCGGTTCATCTTGAAGGGAAGAACCTGTATGTCGTTGAGCCCGTGACTTATCATAGACACTAAAATACGTCCTGTGCTCGCTAAAGCCGGGCTCCTACTAACTTACAGGTATCTTATTGGCTGCCAGGCTGCGTACCTGGTCACCAAATGAACCAGATGGCAGGCCCACTCCATGCCAGATCATCGGATACTCGGGCTGATTGTGAAGCAAAATTGCGTGATGCGATGGAGGTTTTGAATTATATCAACGAGGTATTTTGTTCGTATCTTATAGTCAACCCGCCACGTGATTTCTCATTCCCATGTTTTCCTTTCAAGGGTTATATCATTAGTGCTTTGCCAAGTTGGGGACTTTTCTTTGGTCCCAAACTACTGCCGTTTCCCTTGAATCACCCTAGGTTCCGGAAACCATTGAATCTTCTAGCCACTAATAATACATATTAGCGGTCCCCCCAAAAACGATTGCTGCAGGTTCTTGCCTGTCAACAGTTCATACTAAAACAATAATAAAAAGCTCTAACTAGATTAAACATAAATAACGCTATTAGATACTAGCTACCTAAAGCCAATACTGACGCAACTGTAGGCGCCTGGAGATTGCCCATCCTAACAAATAAGAGTTAATATTACCCTGTACCATGTGTATGCAGACGCATACATATGTATATCATTTATCGCGTGGGTGCTTGGTCTGTATTAGATGTATTCTCTATTCAGTTTGGATAATTGACTACGATAGAAATAATAATGTGCGGCTATCGTGGTACCTATACACATGCAGAACGTACTGTATTTAGTAGGTTTTGACCTTTGATTGCTTGGCCTTCTACATATCCTGTTCTACCTCCATATCAAAAATGACGAGTCTGCTGAAATTCAACATTTACATCCAGCACAATAATCATTCGATTCGCGATATATATAAGGTCCATATTTGCCGTTCAAACATTGCTCTGCGACACAAGCTCGTATCACAACCCATGATGCTTCTGCCTCAACAGAGCCAAAAGTAACAGGTTTTCAAGGGAACATATGGTGACTTGACGCCTTCAGTCTATGACGGTACTTCAATATAATTTATGCAAACGGCCTTTTCTCACTAAACCCCGATGTCTTCCTGGATCCGAACCTCAAGTAGTATCGCCTCCAACCATTTATGATGCAAATACCCGCAAGGACCAATAAACTCCAACAGTGTTGAAAACCATCGCTGTTAATATAAGTTACCACCCACTCCCTTCGATATAGTTGTTCATCCTTCCCTCAATTCCACAAATACCCTAAACGCACTGCGTGTTTCCATATAGTCCAGGCGTAGTTGCGCCCACAGCCTCGATACGGGGCCATCCATTCTATGGGCCGCCCATCGTAGCAAAAGCCTCGGCTGGAAGTTGTGACTGGAACTTGTTAGAATAGCCTACTGCTTGATGGTATAAACAAGACCATACCTTCTTCTCATTGAATATCACTAAAGCCTGGTCGAACTCCCAATTCACTTGGGTCAGACACATTTCAGAGTACTGAGGTGTCATTCCTGTTTGCTTGCATAATTCGGCGATCATTGCCTGGTGCTGGTCGGCTGGCGCCGCAGGAGGAATCGGGGCAGGGGCTGCGAATACGTTGGGGAGTAGACTGTACGTTCGAAGCGACAGCATATCGCTAACGACTCGGATAACACCCTGTCCTGGCTTTGCGGGCCCAAGGACGAACGTACGAGAGAAGCTTCGCTTTCCTGGGGCATTGGTATTGGGGTCCTGTTCTTCGAATTCACCGTGCACGGCTATAATCAAGCCGTCGACGCCCCCAGAGCTCTGGCCACTAGGGTCTACAAGTCCCTGCAAGGGATGGCAATCCATGATATACTTGTTGATTTCCACTTTGATGTCGGGGTGTCGGGTATGGGGAAGCGTCTTCCAAGCATCTTGAATGCTGGCAGCGCCACGGAATAGTCGCTGGATGCGTGGGTTAGGCATGGTGATTTTAGTCAGATTGCGCGAAAGCTTGATATATGAAGCCCAAGACATAGGTGCAGCTGCTTTGGGGTCAGGAGCAGCTCGTGTGTCGATTGAGATAGAAAATCGACTATCCTCATCGTACAACCTTGATGCAAGGCCAGGTCGATCGTTGTCGTATGCCGTGAAAAATTCCAAGAGGAAGTTTTCGCCAATGCCACTGACGTCCCTGAAATCGGGACCATTCTGGGGAATCGGCTTAGGCCTGAGGGCAGCCTCTTGCTCAGCAATTTGCTCTGGCGTGCGTAGCTGGGTGCCATTGATGTTCTGCAACTTGGGAAACCATTCTAGAAGAGTCGATGGATATGCTGGATCTGCTGCTTCGATGGGATTGCCTGTCATGAATAGGGTTTCGAGGTGCTTGAACTTGCCCTTCCATGGCTGAAGTGCTTGCATGGAAGTAACCTGGTTGCCACTCATATCAAGATTTTTCAGGTGAGGGAAAGTCGTAGCAACGACTTCCACTTGACCAACATCGTCAATGTTATTGTTCGCCAGACTTATGCTCTCAATTGCATCTTGCTTCTCCTTGTCCGTCTTGAAAAGACTGTCACAGACAGCCATGAGCCCCTTGAATGTCTTGAGAGCACGCTCTCGACTCTCAAACATGCCTAAAGTGACGAGGTTTGTGTCTGAAGCAAGAGCATCCAGATTTAGCAGCTTGTTGGCGCCGAGGTACCGAGAACTAAGAATTTCCTGAAGTTTGGTACGGAGCTCTTGAGTTGATTTAGACTCGATTGCTGTGCCCCTATTCGGAACTTCGTCCACCTTTATAACCTCCAAAGGCGCACCGGCAAATGTGAATGTGTTGAGTTTGATTAATTCCGCGGCATCCTCCCCATTCGCTCCTATGTAGACGTAGTCACCGACGGCGTGGTGCTACAGTGAGTTAGCAGGCGTTGTCGAATAGCATCAGCTAAGGGTGTGGGGGTGTATAATATGTAGCAGAATGCATCTTAAATCGATATGTAGTTCTCCGATTCTCGCATAGCCGAGTCGAATATTCCGCACCTGAAGCTTTGTCAATGATGATACATACCTTTTTGATGGCGACCTTTCGTTTAGATCCAGTTCGGAATGACCCAGCTTTTCTCTCCATAAAGCCAAGGAGATCATTGACGCCCCCTCCAGCATTGCTGGCTGCTTTGCTTTCTTTCAAACCGCCAACCCTTAGCACCGTCAGGCCTGTCATGTCTTGAGACCGTGTCTTGGGACCCTTGCCAGAGGAGACACTTGAAATGCGAGACGCAAGAGACGCAGCGGTGCCGTTACTCAAATGCCTCAACACATTTTGAGCATTCTTAGAAGGACCACCACGTGTTGAAGTTCGAGTGCTGGAACGAGTGGGTTTGGTATCGGCAGTGGCAGCCTTCTTGGCGCGTCGACCGGCACTGTCCATATCCAAATCACCATCGCCATCTACGCGACCAGCCTTGCGCTTCTGAATTCCACTCCTGGAGGTGGTAGCTGGTTTGCGCGCATTTCGCGTCTCGCGTCCACTGGTGTTCTGACGACCTCGAGGCGCCATCGTAGTGATGATGGATCGAAGCGAGTGATAGCAGTGGGTTTTTCCCTTGCTTTTGTTTTTAAGCCAGTGGCTTTTGTGGTTTGTAGGTTTTTCTTTCTTTCTTTAAAAGATGGATTTCTTTTTCTTTTTTGTAGTGGTATCAGAAGCGCAGATTACTGTAGTTGTCAACTGGTGGGAGTTGTGTGGTAACCTCACAACCTCAAATGTTTCGGGCAATCGAATTCGTGGTTGATGAATGCGACCAGAACTGGTCAAAATAGGTAGGCAGATGGTTTTCGAAGTCTTAAAAAGGTGACCGCAATTTCTTTGCAAGGTGGTCACCTCGAGATGGTCTTTACCGCTGTAGAGGCAGACGTGTGTTGGTCGGTCGAGATTCGTGAGATTGCAGCGCAGTGAGTTGAAGTGAACAAGACGCGACGGTTCAGTGACGTTGTCTGTTTCGACTTGAAAGTTAGAGCTGAAGCTCTATGTGATAAATGTACGCAAGTCCCGCGATGGTTGTGATGCGGGGACAAAGCAGTGAGTGGGAAGAAGAAAAGGAATAAAATGTTGTAGAAGACAAAGAAGTTCTCTTCGTGAAGCAGCTGTGACGTTTTGCTGAGGCCCCACTAACCCTGGCGAGCATAATGGCACTCGACCCAGGCAGCCTCCCTTCCTGATTTGGACTAGAGTCATTTACCCAAAAGTCAAACGGTGCAAACATGGTGCCTGCATGGAGATGACCACAAATTACCTCATTTAGATACTTACCTTAACTATCACAAATCCCTTCCAGAGCGAATAGGTATGTTTGCCAGAAAAATAAAACGACTTTTGAGGAGCTATTTATGTAAGTCTTTCTAAACACTCAATATATGCCTGATAATGTATTTTTGGCTAGCATATACCTAGCTAATCCAGTTTGAGAACTAAATTATGCTGTCGAAGTTCACAAGCCATGAGCTACAAAGCCACTTAGACAATTTATGTACTGGTGACCTAGATACCTTGGTAGAGTCACGACTCAAAACCTTCGAATCGATCACGTGATATCGCGTTCTGAGTTGGCGCGACCCGAATGTGGTCAACACGTTCTTGCCCTTCCCTTAGCTCAATCACTGAAACCACCTGCTTATACCTGTCTTTTGTCAGTAAGTAACCATCACGAGGAGGGAAAAATTAAAAACTTTTCCCCACCAGAATGCTTTAACTTAATTGATCCAGATCACTGGATACGGAGAAGTCGTGCGTCACTGCACTTGCCACCATGGACAGTGATGAGTTCGACGACGACATCGCTGACGAGGATTTCATTACGGCTCTCGATCAAGTCTCGTCTTCTATGAACGGACAAGGCACTGCAAAATCTTTACATACAGCATCATCGCAACACCCAATTAGGCCAAATTGTGCAACAGTCGCGGCTTTGGAATTGGAGGATCTCCCCTCAGATGCATTCTCATCCCCAGAACTACAGTCTCGACCAAATGCATCTTTAGCAGCGTCAGCTGGTTCAGTCCCTCGAGTAGGACTAAATCGAACGAGCTCCAGGAACTGGCGTCAGACGACGCTTTTTGGCGGCTCGCTATCAAGCGATGGTCCTCGCCCATCGCAACCCACAACGACAAGAGTGTTCCGCGCCGATCTTCCTCGAGAGGAACCCACTCACCACGAAATTGATACTGAGGCTATGAAGACATGGGTTTATCCTACCAACTTGGGCGCTATTCGAGATTACCAATTCAGTATCGTCAAGAACAGTTTATTCAACAACACCCTAGTGGCATTACCAACTGGTCTTGGAAAGACTTTCATTGCTGCAACCGTCATGCTCAACTTTTATCGATGGACCAAGAAAGCCAAACTTGTATTTGTCGCTCCAACAAAGCCACTTGTGGCACAACAAGTCGATGCTTGCTACAATATTGCGGGCATTCCTCGCTCTGAAACAACATTATTGACCGGCGACATCCCTCCCGCTCTTCGTGTTGATGAGTGGGAATCACGTCGAGTATTTTTCATGACCCCACAGACGCTATTGAATGATATTTCCCACGGCTATGCCGACCCGAAATCTATAGCTTTGCTGGTCATAGACGAGGCTCATCGCGCGGTAGGAGAGTATGCGTATGCCAAGGTCACAAAACTCATTCGACGGTTCTCCAAGAGTTTTCGAGTACTGGCATTGACCGCCACCCCTGGCTCTAAAATCGAGACAGTACAAGAAGTCATTGACAACCTAGGCATATCTCATTGCGAAATACGTACAGAAGACTCGATAGACATTCGTCAATATGTTCATCAGAGGAATATTGAACAGGTTGTCCTTGATCCATCCGACGAGATGGCCCTAGTCAGCGAACTTTTTACCAAGGCTCTGAAACCAATGACGGACAAACTGATCTCGCAAAGTATCTGGTTTGGGCGAAGCCCTATGGCCATCACAGCATATGGATTGATGCAATCTCAAAGAGAATGGTTTGCTTCTCGAGGCAGACATGCGAACCAGGGCGTGCAACATATGATGCGAGCCGTTTTCAGCGTTCTTACCAGCATTGCACATTCAATAAAGTTACTAAACTTCCACGGTATCAAGCCTTTCTACGACAATCTTGTCGACTTGCGTAGCGAACAGGAAGGCAAAGGAGAAAAAGGTTCCAAATACAAGCGCCAACTGATTCAAGATTCTAATTTTCAGGAGATGATGGGTAAGATTTCCAAATGGCTTCGTACGGAAGGGTTCGTGGGGCATCCAAAACTCGCAGCATTGGCGGATACTGTATTGAATCATTTCATGGATCAGGACGATGGTTCGGCGACTCGTGTGATCGTGTTCAGTGAATATCGAGATTCTGCAGAAGATATTGTGCGCATGCTGAACAAGCATCAGCCCCTAATCAAAGCTAGTGTCTTTGTTGGACAAGCCGACGGCAAGAGAGGAGAAGGCATGAAGCAAGCACAGCAAATTGAGGCAATTGCAAGGTTCAAAAAGGGGGATTTCAACGTGCTCGTTGCTACCTCAATTGGAGAAGAAGGATTGGACATTGGACAGGTTGATCTGATTGTGTGCTACGATTCTTCGGCGTCCCCAATCCGAATGCTGCAACGAATGGGAAGAACTGGTCGAAAACGAGCGGGTAATATTGTGCTGCTGCTCATGCGCGGCAAGGAAGAGGAACAATTTGCCAAATCCAGGGATAACTACGAAAAGATGCAAACATTGATTTGTGAGGGGAGTCGGTTCAATTTCCGATTCGATCTCTCAACACGAATTGTCCCTAGAGAGTTTCGACCCGAGGTGGACAAACGCCACGTTGACATTCCCATTGAGAACACCCAGGACCAATCATTGCCGGAGCCGAAGAAGCGTCGAGTACCAGCAGGAAAAAAGAAGCCACCAAAAAAATTTCATATGCCTGATGGGGTCGAGACGGGGTTTCAGAGCGTGGCGAGCATGTTAAAGATTGGTGGGAAAGCAAAACAACAAAAGAACAAACGCAACCCGGAACTTGACGACCTGTCCGTAGTACCTGAGCTCAGCAAGGTATTGCTAGACGAAGAAGAGCTTAAAGAGCTTAACCGGTCATACCGCGACTTGCCGTTCAATAACAGCATAATTGAGGAGACGGATATGCCTGATATGACAGCGCATCCGGAACTGCAGAGACAGTTAATGCCAACTTGCAAGCTAAAGCATGGGATGCGCACCGAGCGCTTCGTTAAAGCATGGCATAAGATGGCACATGATCCGGAAGGATTGGTTCTGTCGTGTCGGTACCAAGATACGAGCAACTACCTGGAGATTCCTGTCCATGCGTTTGCTGGCTCTGACTCAGATTCCGAACTGATAGACGAAATACCAACAGCGAGAACGAAATCAATGAGCACAATAGCGCCAGTCAAGAAGAAACAAAATAGAAAGCCACCCTCAAAGGTGCAACCTCGTGCGAAGAGAAGGAGACTATCACCTGACGTGGCGCCGCAAACATTCGCCGTTGGTTTTCTGGTGGATGAAGACCTTTCTGAAGAGGACGAAGAGGAGGTCACACCTAAAGGTCGTGGACGACCAAAATCAGGCAGTAAGTCCAGGGCGAAAGGGAAACGCAAGCCTCGGCAGAAGACAGGTGGGTTTAATAGCGACGAAGTGGGTGATGATTGTGAACGCGACAGCGATATGGTTGAAACTGATGGATCCGACAATGGCGAAGATCTGTTGGACTTCGTCGTTTCTGATAATCATCCGGTGTCGAGTGGGATCGAGCCCATGTCTCTACCAATGATTTCTTCACCTGCTTCATCAACATCCACTATGGAATGTGCTCAAGATAAGGCGCCGGAGCCTTTCTACGTACCGACTCAATTCCCAGGCACACAGGAAAGTGACGACATTCCGGAACTTGGAGAAGTTCTGAAGATGACTGGAAAGCAACCAGATCAAGAGTGTTCCGATGATGATCTTACTGTAAGACGCACAGTACGTGGACGGCGAGCTGTTGTTGATGAGAGCGACAGCGATTAATTTGCAAGATGACCTGAAAATTAATGTTGAACAAATGCCAACGAAGCAAGTCACTGCAGGAGAAGCACGAAGATGAAATGATACAATGATGCATAAGCTATTAAAACTACGGAATAATTGATGAACACACGTATCATGAAGGCGTCGTTGTTTCAACTCTTCATCCAGACCATGCTTATACCTTGTGGATCGCGAGTATAGATTCCTATAATTGTTGGTCAGCCATATTCCTATAAAATGTGATAGAACATAATAAAATGACAACATCTCGAAACTTCAGAAACCCAGTTTATAAGCACCACCGCCCTCGACGCACCTGTCAGGCTCACCAACCGCCAGCTCATGATCGTCTCCACGTGCAAACACACCCGAGAGCGGTGCACAGCAGATACAAAGAAGAGAGCGTCTTGTCAGGAGCTTAGCTGGCAAGTACATATGTCGAGGGCAGTCTCAGACGGCTCTTCCTATGAGAAATGGAGGGTTTGAAAAAAGGAGCTCATCATGCGAGACTATATAGGGAATAGGCGCGGTGTAACTTACGGGGTAGACGTGGTTGTTGTGTGTTTTGTTGAAATTGAAAGAATGGAAGAAATTGCAGAATCACAAACTGGAGTTTTCTGCGTCGAGAGTGGAGAACAAATCATGTAAGCGATGTGGTCCTCTCTATAGTAGCCACAACTGCCTCTCTTCCAAGCCACATGTGGCTCGCTCACATCCCGCTCCACATCTCAACGTCACTACCCGATCTGCGTCTCGCACTCTTCTATTCATACCTATCCCAGCCCAGCCATCACATCATTCCTTGTTATCACCTGCCCTGGGACAACTTCCTTCATCCATTATCACCGCCAAGAGATTTTATAACATCTATAATTGACCTTGATAAAGAAGCTATCAGCCATGACTGCGACGGGAACGAGCGTTTCGCTCCTCAAGTTTGTGGGCACCGTCTCGCTGGGCTTGCTGACGGTACGTTCAGATTCTACCATCGAGTCTAGTAGCTCGGGTATCAAGCGATACCACGAAGCTCTATCAAATTTGCATTCGCAAAGACGCTGGGCATCTTATATCCTCTTCTTAATGTCTCAAGGCGGGATCATACGGCGCTATCATCTCGTCGCATCTGCTTCGCTTATAGTCGAGTCCTTGACAATCTTGCTAATGCTTTCTTCTAGGGTGTCTCTTATTCCATCACTTCTCTTGCTCTTCCCCTCCTGCTCCGACTCCCCTCTTCTAGCTCCGCTTCCCACGGCCTCGCCTCTCTAAGCGCTGCTCTGAAGACACCAATTCTTGCCCTCACCTCTCTCGCCTCTGCGCCTTTCGTCATTAGCTTTACTCTCGCTCCCCGCTCATCTCGCCATCCTTACCTTCTCTATACAGCGCTTCTCGCCACTCTCTCGTCTGTCGCTCCTCTCCTAATCCCCACTCCTGCTCCCCGACATATCTCATCGTCGGCGCCTCGGCAATTCTCTAGAGCAAAGATGGAGGCTAGCTACGAGGTTTTAGGCGACGCTCACAGCGAGCCGGCCAGCGAGGAAGATATTGACGATGCCAATGGTGAGGGTGTCAGGGCTGAGGTGGAGGGACTCGTGCACAGCTACATTGCACGAACAGCTCTCTCTGCTCTGGGTTTCGCTATGGCGGTTGTTGGAATCTGGGGCGATGGTGCACCTCAGGCAGTCGTCTATGTGTCATAAGAGAGTCTTACATATCTAACTTGCGATTTTGGTTCATAATTTGAGGGATAACTAAACACAAAGGCGTTCCATCGATTTACAAATGATATTTTCATGACTAGTTAGGACCATCTCCTATCAACAAATTCATTTTTCATCTCAAACAAGAAGAGAAATAAGGAGTACTATGACATCTATAATAATCGCCCATGCAGTTGTACAAACCTGTTGAGTATTGATTCAAGTCTTGGTATTGTTCATGGGAAGACTATTCTTGGCTTGAATGTCAATTGTAACATGCAAGGAGCACTCAGTATGGTGACTCAACTATCAGAACTTTCATCGGAACTTGAAGAAATGTGGTCATCAGAACTTAACGAACTGCTTTCTGACCCATGGCGTCGCTTTGTCTTCCAGGCCTGAGATAGACGAGACTTCATCTCCTGGACTGCAAAATCAACAGTCGTACCGGCTTGCTTTTCCTCGGGATCGACTTCCTCGTCGTCAACCCGAGCCTGGACGCTGAAGTACCTCGATGCTGTGTACTTCTCGCCTAATCTCTTAGCAACATCATTAGCTTCGTTTAAGCTTACGAGTCGGCGTTTCCCAGGATGCCGCTCCATTGTGGTGCGGCAGAGATCCCAAAGAACGAGATCGATGCTTCGAGGTTCAAGCTTTTTGCTTGAGCGCTTCTTCTCGACGCCCATAGATGCCAGAATTAGAGGAACTTCGTCAGGCTTGTAAGTGTCGTTAAGTCCTAGATTTTCAAGCGATCTTCCCTGCTCTGCTAAATGAGCGTCCACGACAGCTTCCTCGACAAAATCTTCCGAATTCCTTCGCAAAATATCGTGAACGTGATTTCGGTCTCTGATGCTGGGCTTGTCAGGCATGGAAAACTTCTGGCTAGTGAGTTGATCATGCGCAAGCTCAGCAGGAGTCCGACCGACAGCGTTCTCTCTGTAGACAAGGTTGGGGTTGAATTCTACCAAGACCCGAACAGCGGCAATCATGTCAGTCATAATCGCAGTGTGAAGGCACGTGTCCCCTGCACCGTTCAGCATCTCGAGTTCCTCGCCCTTGGAATACTCGAGAAGGAGCTTGAGCATCAGAACCAACTCCTTCTCCTGGTCCTGGTATGGCTTGTTATATCCTGAACCATTGTATCGGCGGTAATTGTTGCGACTGTCGGCACCGAGCGGCATCCCTGAAGCTTGGGAAATCCAAGCATGTAAGGGTGTGGTGCCGTTTTCGTTGAGGTTTTTTCGCTGGAGGAAAAGATGACTGCGAAGACCAGGGTCCAAGAGGTCCAGAAGCTCATGAAGCTGATCTGCTTTGGGATTGCGTTCGATCGCTGCATGGAGGATGTTCTCGCCCCTTTGGTTACGGGTCGACTGATCAGCGTTGGCTGCCAGCAAGATTTTGACAGCATCTATTCTTCCAAGGCGACAAGCTACCATTAAGGGTGTATCGCCTTCGGAGTTCTTCTTCTCGATGGAGCTTGGGCAAGCCTCAACAAGATATTCAAGCAACTCGTTGGAATCATCGCCAGGATTAGCCAAGACCGCGCAATGGATCACAAGATCATCTGCCAGCAAAGTCAATACTGAATTCAAGGATTTTGGCTGAAGTGCTTACTGTCAGCTCCAAGCCATTTAGAGACTGCACGGTCGAAACCGCCAGGACTCTCCTTCAAATGTTTGAATCGTGGATCCTCTTTGGATGCCTTTGATTTGGCAAATTCCCCGTATAACCTGTGCGGAGCGTCTCCAAGGAAGAGTTCGACGCTCTCCACGCTACCACCTAGAGCAGCATGGAGAAGAGGTGGCGTCCTCAATCCGGTGCTCTTGATGACCATACCGCGTCCAGCATTGGCCCAATCCTTTCTATGGAAAATGTGTTAGCGTTGAGTATATGCGGTGGCCGATAATTATTCGCACCTCTTCCTGCCGTAGACTGTCAGTCCCTGGTAATATCGCGGCTTTCGCTTTAGTTCGACACCACTCTTCTTGATGAGGTGGTCAAGTGGTATGCCTGCACCCGTCCTCTTGATCACCAAAGCAAGTAGTTGAGTTTTTCCGTGCTCAACTGCCCACTTGAAATCCGACTGTGGGAAGGTAAAGTTGCAGGCTAAGCCCTCGTCGTCTTGGTCAACATCATCGCCTTCAAACTTCTGGCCTGAATGGTGCTGCGCTAAGTCCAAAAGGAACTTGAGTCCGTCAGTGTCGTTGGTGTCAAACGTGTGGACAAACAAGCTTCGCTTCTTTTTCCGGTACACAATTCTCCCCCTCTCAACCAACCAGTTTGGAACTGATTCACAGATGACTTGGAGGGGTTTAGTATGAGACTCAACCTCCATTGAAACGTGCCCGATATCGTCAATCGTGAACTTGTCCAGCACCTTCTCAGACACGATTCGTGGTTCGCTCTCATTGGAATTATCCGAGCTGTCAGAATCAGACTCATAGCTCTCGTCTCCGTTACCGGTCTCCATCTTGAAGCGGACCTTATCCTTTTTGGGCGGGGACCATTGTGCCTTTACGATTTCGAGTAAAGCCCTTGCCAGGTCATGATGTTTTCGAAGGAAGGCAACTGAGAAAGGAGTGTTTCCCATATGGTCCGAGACAGCGATCTTTAAGGGGGGCTGGTCTCGTTCGGCACTCCAGGCTTGAAGGGAGAGCCCTTTGACCTTCTCTATATCTCCCGCCCACGCAGCTTCCATTCTATAGAAGTTAGACCAGCCATTGAAGGGTAATATGGGTGGACTTACAGCTCAATATAGCCATCTCTTCTCTTTTCAGTCATATCACGGTCATTATTGAATGAGAAGTGAAACTCGAAAGGCTTCATGGTCTTTTCCTCGTCCTTAATTTGGCCGCATGTGCTTGAGGCATTGTTCCTCAAATTCGTTTTGATATCAGGGTGCAGTTCATTGAATGTCTTCCCGCCCCGACTTATGAGAGCTTCTTGAAGGGTTTCAAAACCTGCCAGCAGTTCCTTGATTGCTTCCAGCTTTTCAGAAACTCCTTTAGGCTCTGGATTTTTCTTCATAATCTCCTCATATTGCTTTAGACGAGCCTCGAATGATTTCTTTTGACTCTTGACTTGCTCCGAGACAACCCAGTGGGAGTAAGTCCCAGGGGTAAAGACATTCAAGAATTCATCCAGGCCTGGGATCTCCTTCGGTTTAACTGGTCCGTTCTTCTCACCAGTGTATCCACGAAGACGCTTCAGTGAGGTCTGAACCAGGTCTAAAGCCGATTGACCTTTGTTCCAATTTCTCTGATACTCGTTGAAGATTAGCCGATGGGTCTCTGTATTCAGTGAATTCGGGTCAGCGCCGTTTTCAAGAAGCTTGATTGCGACATCTGCGCGACCAGATCGGATGGCAGTGATCAATGGCTGTTCCACAGTCTCCTTATACATCTTCTGGTTGGTCTCGAGATTGCCCAGGCGTGCAGACATGTCGGAGACCTTAGCAGACTTTAGCCAGCTATCAAAATTGATATGAGCTGCAGCACCAGCAGTCAGCAGCTTCAAGACCATGGCGACATCACCATGCTGGACCGCAGTGTTAATCGGAGCAATGGTTTCTGCGTTCCAATAACTCCCATCGCAGACCATGTGGTTGATAGCTGCCTTAATGCCTGTCTTGTCATTATCTAGGAGCGTATCGATAAGCCCCACCTCCCCAGATTCAACGTATCTGTGGAAAGCAGTGCAGCCTTTTGAATCAGCTTGCGCAGAGGTGGCACCAAGTCTCAGGAGGAGATTTGCCATCGACTTGGCCTTATCATTCGGCAGCGTCAAGGCCAGAACAAGCGTCAGAATTGCACGACCGTCGCCATGTTCGGCGAGAGACTTGACGGGCAGAATCGAATCGGTTCCGTACTATGTAATAACTGTCAGTAGAACCCCCAGTTACATC
This sequence comes from Fusarium burgessii, assembly GCA_002980515.1. Taxonomy (NCBI): domain Eukaryota; kingdom Fungi; phylum Ascomycota; class Sordariomycetes; order Hypocreales; family Nectriaceae; genus Fusarium; species Fusarium burgessii. The sequence goes on along the minus strand of PVQA01000928.1, from coordinate 36,894 downwards.
TATGCTATGTAGCCAGGTGGATTGTACTTACATCACACAGTACCTTGACAGCATCCTCATTGCCTTCTGCGATGGCAAGGTGAAGCGGGGAACATTGGAGATCCCATGCTAAGGCATCAACGTTGAAGAAATCTGGCTCGTCTTGCGACTCTTCGGGAACAAGATCCTCAGCATTCCCTCCTTCAACTTGCTTCACTTTGACGAAAGATCCAGTAGTCATAGATGCGGCATCGGCATCGGTTGTTTCGCCATCAATCATCTCGCCGTCTGACTCTTCATCAGAGGCTGATGAGACAATCTCTTTATGGGCACCGTCATTGTTGTCAGAACTGGCCTTATTCGCTGCCTGGCGCTTCTTGTCCTGTCGCTCCTCTTCAGCCTCTTCGTTCTCGATCGACTTCTCCATCAAAATCTTGATGATTTCCACGTCACCTCGCGAAGCAGCTAGGTGCAGGGCATTCTTGCCATCCGCAAGTCGTGCAGTCAGTCGTGCACCGTGGTCAACGAGACACTTAATGGCATCTGGCGTTGACGTCATCACGGCGAGATGAAGAGGTGTTCTACCAGTGTAGTCTCTCTTGTTTGGGTCAGCATCTTCCTGGCTTAGCCAGTTCGAAACGTCGTCAACGTCACCATCGACAATCGACTGGCAAAGCCTCGTCACATTACCAACGTACGCCATATCCGTCCAGTCTTGCTCAGTTAGAGGGTTGAACGAACCGATTTGCTGTCGGCCAGGATCGTCAATTAGGAAAGATACTTTGCCTTTGATATAGATCTCAGCTTCCTTCTCTGAAATCTCCTTCTCTTGGTTTGTAACAGGCTTTGGACAGCAACCACAGCAGTCTTCAATCACATCTTCAACACGCCCAAAGAATGCAGGATGGCGATGCAGGTAAACCTCTCGGTCATCTGGTTGATTCCATTCTGCATTGAGGAGAAGATCGCGTGTGTAACAGAGTTTCTCGATCCGCTTGGCGTTAAAGTGCTGTCCATAAGGTACGGTGAAGGTATGATAGTTACTGACGTCCTCCTCAGATAACCAATCAGCAATCTCATCCTCGTGATAGTCCTTGATGTTGCCGTGGAGGACCTGGTGGGATCTGAAAACTCTGGGACGTCCTCGCTCCTCGCGTCTCTTGTCGAGATAGGTCTCTCGAGCTGTGGTGGTCGGAAGCCGTTCGAGGACAAGGAGACGAGCCAGACCAAGAGTTCTCCTGAAGCTTCTTTCGAAGATTGTTGGATCGATCTGCTTTCGATCGAGTTCAGGCCAATAGACCTCAAAGTTTCTGTGTGAATACTTTGACAGTCGATTCTCATAAGAAGGGCTTCGACGCGTGAGATCAATGTGGTTGATCTGCGTGATGAAGCTTCCGAGAGCCCTGGGAGTCACATATACCTGCTCCCTGTCAGATTGCCAGCTAAAACCGGTGATCACTTTACCTAGCAAGGTGATCTTATGACATATAGCTGACTTACTTGCTTCCCATCGTAGGCTCCACCAGCAGCATCAATGTCAAAGCCGGTGAGAATTTCACTAACTGATTTGTAGACACGGAGAACGATCTTGAGAACGATCAGCAACCAATGCAAAAGACATGGGACAGTGGGGCTTTGTGTACCTGAATGTGTCGAACCGGATATTGACTAGCAATGGTGATTGCGTACTTTGTTCTCACGACAGTTACCTCGTTCAGAAGGGCATCCTTGATTGCCTGTTCAATCTGTTTGATTTTTTCGATAGCCTGGTCGTGATCGAGCCCATAAAGAAAGAGATCTACATCAGAAGCAGGGCAGAATTTCTCGTGGTAATACTCTCGGAGCTTTCGCTTGGTCGTATTGAACTCTTTAGGGACAGGCAGAAGACAGTTGACGACGGAGGAACCAGCAGCCACGACATTTGACCAGTCTAAATCAGCCAGTGACGATTCTGAGAATATGTTGAAATTCTTCTGGAACTCTGCGAGGTTGGCAACCGTTGCGGGAGAGTCATGCGGGCGACGTTTGTCGTCTGGAAGAGCCATGATGTACTTTGACTTTTCCTCGTCAGACTCGGCCTCCAGGTTACGTGCGCGAGTGGTGATGAACTTGGTGTTCTCTGTAAAAAGGGGAACCACGTTGAGATAGGGATCATCAAGGATTGGATTCTGGCGATCTTGTGCATATACAGATCGCAAGTTCGCTTCATACTTGCGATATGGCTCCATGATTTCGGGGATAGCTATGTCTTTGTGGTCAAATATGTACTTCACCAACTCCGAATGAGGAGCAGGGAGCTCTGGAACAGCCATGTTTGAGCGTAGTTGGAGGTTCTAGGCGTAGAGGGAAGATACTGAAGAGTCGGGCGGGGGAAAGAAAGAACAGAGAATGTTGAGAATGTGTCGGAAAATGTGTGGATGAAAATACAAAAGTGACGAGTTCGTAAGTGATGATAACAGAAAGTGGTCGGAAGCCAACGAGGACGATATCGAAGTACTTGAGTGATCTAAGAGACAAACAAAACTCGAGAAAGAGAGAATTTACCAGCATTTTATATACACATCAATGAAACTTAACCAACTACCAGCCCCTCCTCCTAGCCTGGCCAGCTGAAGCCATCCCTACCGCCATTAATGGGCTTTTACCCCACTACCCTACGGTTGATTGTCGAGCTAACTGTCAGTGAGGTTAGACCGCGTCCCACAACGCGTGTTAGTGGCAGCTTCCTGGGGTACAGGGGTATATGCTGCCTAAAACGACGAGCAATCAACACGCGAAAGCTCGTGACTTTTGCTAGGGACATAATATCTCGACCAAAGCTCCCCACTGATGCCTAGCTGAGAAGGCAGCTACTCCTCGTGAATACAATCATCATCACATTCAATCGCCTGGATGCGGTGAGATAGCGTGAATTGGATTGTTCTCCGACATGATTCGTGAAATGGTCGGCGATGGACTATTTGGGATTTCCTTCTTTCAGGCAGGAGACACCTAATTCCGCTCGAATGGATTGACTGATCGGTTGCGAGCTTGACTAAATACACTATTTTAGTAAGGCAGGTATCAATTAATTAGATGTTCTATCATACGATATCGGTGCAAGCCCACACTAAGATGTGAAATATCCTTCCGCTCTCTTCTGTTTTCTTCCTTTCGATAAAGTTAATAAATAAATATACTCTACCCGTTCATCTATTTCAGTATACAAATGCCACTCATACGGTAATTGAGTTGCAAAAGCCAGTAGGGAATATAAACCCGTTAATTGCGTCATGATATAACTCAGCATTTGTAAATAAATAAATAAATAAAAAATTGGTGAAAATACGCACCCAGAATAAATGAAGAGAGAATCATCTTCAATATTTGGATGGCCGTTGTTAGAATGGCTGCTCCAAGTCTGAATCACAGTAATAATTAACGTAGGACAGTGAATCACGTGCTCTCGTACCTCCCACTCTATTACCAAACGCGTAACGCGCCAGAGCGGGACAGCCACCTCCAAACCGCTGGGGTATGATAACAAGCAGATGCTTTTCAAATTCAATCTTTTCGCCACGACTCGAGACACCGCCATATAACAGGAACCCGATGTTTCTAGCAAAGGCAGCTGAAAGACGCTCCGACATCATCGTGCCGGCTTCATGACTCGCAACAATCTTGCTGAGCATTTGTCCTGGCTATTGAACGATCAAGCCTGTTCCAAACCTTCAACACCATCCTTTCCAGCTTGCAGCGACTCCTCTCAAACTGGCTTGTCCCAATCCCAACACTCAAACTCCCAAGCACGGCAAAACCTACGGACTGCTACATCTGACCGCCCTGAAGACGTCACTCGAGGGAGAGGCGACGCGTCGAGTACATCCAATGGACGGGCTGGATTGGATCCAACATTGCGGCAGACGGACCAGGTGATACTCGACGACGACGAGGACGACGACACCATGGGACGCCTTGTACTCAGCTCGAAAGTCAAGAAACCCAGCCTCGTTTCTAAAACACAGCAATTCCCTACGCCTTCAGCTACCACCCAAGACTTTTCAACTCGACGAGATATTGCTGTTAAACATTCGAACGAGTCGCCACCCAAAAGAAGAACACCAGCTCCGGCGCCGGCTGCCCTAGTCCGACAGCCCACAAGTAGTCCTGACTTCCCAGAGCTCAAGACTGGCGTTATCGATTATATGGACTTAACTGACGATACTTTTGCTTCTTCCGACTCATTATCTTTCGGTAGTGACGTGAAGTTATGGCGCGAAGACTATGCGACTCGACCAGAACCCGAGCCAGCTGTTTCAAGCGGTAGGAAGAGGAAGAGCAATGAGATTTCCAAGGAAGAATTTAGCGATTTGGGTGATATTCCAGATGTCTACGAACTCCTAGGCACCGAACCCCCGCCTCCGAGTCCGACCTGGTCCGCTCGACGCAAGAATGGACTGCTTAGTACTCGAGCTCGTCGAATTCGTGACATCCCCACTGACCATCCAACCCCGGTCGTTTCATCAATTAGCGAGGAAGACCATGTTGTGTTGTCGCCTTCAACCGGAGTTCGCAGCCAACTTGCCCGCAAACAATCTCCTCAGAGAATAACCCCAGTAATTGGGACCAACCAGGGTCTCAAAGGAACTATAAACCCCTTGAAGGCACCCACAAGCCCTGGAGACACTGAACCACCACTTCAAGCATCGTCACCGCCGCCAAATACGGAACCAACAGGAGATGAACTAATTATTCCCGACTCAGACGACGAGTTTCTCACACCACCATCTCATAATAATTCTCTCACTATTTTGAAAGCCTCCACAGTGGAAGGCGAGGACGTTGAGTCCCATGAGCTCAAGCAACCCGTATCTGCAGTCAGAATTGACCTACACTCGACTTCTCAACGTCAATTTTCATCTGGTTCAACTATCAGTGGCAAACCAACAGGCACAACAAATAGCTCACAGTCTACTAGACTAGCACCTGATGATTCTGTTCAGGAGTTCACTGGCGGGACCTTTCCTCCCTCTGACCAAGAACCGACCCTGCTCAAGCAATTAGCTTCCGACTCGAATGTCTTGATCGATTGGGGGGAGTTTCTTGACAGACTCCTCCAGGAAAATGGAAAGAAGTTCTCGCAAGCAATAAACGAAAGATGGCCGAAGCCGCAGCGCGCAGAGGTCAAAGCTGAGAAGGAGCGTCTGAAACGGCAGCGATCTACTATTGTTGAGCTCGCTGGGCCAGTTGAAGAATACAGAATACTCGGTGAGAAACGGGAACAGCTGGCCCAGCAAATCGCTCAAGCCTATGAGGAGAGTCTCGATACAGAGGAGGACGAAGTTCGACTAGATGATCTAACTGATGAAATCCAAGAAGTTGAAGATGGCCTCCTTAAGACCATCCGGGATTCCAGGCTTGATATTGATGGCTTTCTTGCGACCACCAAGAACTCAAATCTTGGTTCAGCCCCTGCACCAGTGATTGTACTAGGTACTCAACCCGTTTTTCAAAACAATGCCGATATGTCGATGGCTTCACGAGATGCCATCCCAGCCAGCGAAACAGGCACGCAAGTGGTTCATCAGACTCAGCTACCAAGAACAAACGCTTGGAATCCCCCAGCCTCGAGAATTGAAGCATCACAAGGGCTGAGTGTTCTCTCACAGGAGGATGACGATCCCTCTGCACTTCCTTATCCAAGAGATTCTACAAGACCATCAGGACCGTCACATCAGCCAGGATCGACAATAACATCTAGGCCACCCACCCTTGTGGATGCAGAATTTGATGTCGGTCACGAAGGGCTATCAGATATGGAAGACGTTCAATTTCAACCACAGGCCCGGCCTCCAAACACCTTGCTGCATCTGAATAGCAGTCGACGGACGCCTCAAGCGACACGTCACCGAGCGGGCGATGAATTCAGTGATTTCAGCGACGACGAGGAGATGCTCGCTTTTGCACAGGACTACGAGACCCGTCAATCTCTAGCACCCGACTCGCAAGACCAGAGAAAGATCTTTGCAGAGATGTCAGGTAACGCGTCACCGGCGGCAAAGACACGAACGTTATCAAAGAGGTCACTGCCTTCAGTGACCCCTGAGGCAATCCCTGCCCAGCTAATGACGCACCCATGGTCACCCGAGGTTCAGAGGATGCTCAAAGACCGGTTTAGAATGAAAGGGTTTCGTTGCAACCAGCTCGAGGCAATCAATGCCACGCTTGGAGGTCGAGATGCCTTTGTTCTGATGCCGACCGGTGGCGGCAAGTCATTGTGCTATCAATTACCGGCAGTCGTCAAGACTGGAAAAACTCGTGGTGTCACTATTGTTGTGTCGCCATTGCTAAGCTTGATGCAAGACCAGGTCGATCATATGAAAGCTCTGGGAATACAGGCTGTTGCATTCAATGGAGAGTGCTCAGCCGAATATAAGAGGCAAGTCATGAGTGCTTTTAATGAGAAAAGCCCAGAACACTTTTTGGAACTCTTGTATGTCACCCCGGAGATGGTGAGCAAGAACGTCAATTTCAATAATGGACTGGAAACGCTTCATCGCAAGGGGAAATTCGCACGGCTTGTGATCGATGAGGCACACTGTGTCAGCCAATGGGGTCATGATTTTCGTCCAGACTACAAAATACTTGGTCAAGTACGCCAGAAGTACCCAGGGGTACCTGTCATGGCTTTGACAGCTACCGCGACCAAGAATGTCATTGTCGATATCAGGCACAACCTTGGTATGGACAACTGCCAGATTTTCTCGCAAAGTTTCAATCGTCCGAATCTGTATTATGAGGTCCGCCCAAAGACAACAAATGAGAAGGTTATGGAGGCAATTGCATCTCTTATTCATTCCAAGTATGCAACTCAGAGTGGAATTGTCTATACTATCTCACGAAAGAACGCCGAAAAGGTTGCCGAGTGCCTCTCGGATAGCGGAATCACGGCCAGGTTTTATCATGCAGGCTGTGACCCTCAGGAAAAAGTCGAAGTGCAGAATGCCTGGCAAAGAGGCAATGTAAAGGTCGTGGTCGCTACAATCGCATTCGGGATGGGTATTGACAAGCCTGACGTGAGGTTCGTTATACACCATGGCCTTCCAAAGAGTCTGGAAGGTTATTATCAGGAGACTGGCCGTGCAGGCAGAGATGGTAATCCTTCTGATTGCATTCTTTTCTACGGAAAGGCGGACATAAGAGTCCTGAAGAAGCTGATTGCGGATGGAGACGGTAGCCATGAACAAAAAGAGCGCCAAATGTCTATGTTGAATAGAGTCACGGCTTTTTGTGATAACAAGTCTGACTGTCGACGAGCTGAGATTCTTCGCTATTTTGGCGAAGACTTTTCTGCAGCACAGTGCAGAAAGAGTTGCGACAACTGCAAGGCTGGGTTGACTTTTGAGCAACAAGACTTTTCCGAATATGCCATTGCTGCTATTAAAGTTGTTCAAGCCCAGAACCGCATCACTGCGGTACAATGCTCCGATATCCTCCTGGGGAAGAAGTACCCCTCGAATGAAGCAGAACTTTCTGACGAGTGGCATGGCATGGCAAAGGGCCTTAAGAAACACGAGCTGATCCGAGTCATCGACAAGTTGTCAGCTGAAAAAGCATTCAACGAGGATAATCAGGTTGGTCGCCATGGCATGGCGATTCAATATCTACGTCTTGGGCCAACACATCGACTATTCCTTTCAGGTCATCGTAGGTTGATGCTATCGATCCAGGTTCCGGAACCTAGTGCACCCAAGAAAGCCCCCAAGTCTCGTTCCAAGAAAGGCAGCAAGGCCTCAGCCGACGACGAGGTCTCGAATATGCCCTCGACATACGTTTCTTCGCCTGTTGGCCGGCAAAAAAAGAAGTCACGGACGATCGAGACTGATCAAGGGAATACTGGACAAGCAGCATACTCATGGGAAGATGCAGGCCTTGTGGTGGATGATGACGATGACTACGACGACGCCTTCGACAAGCTTCCCCAACATCGGCCAGCGAAACCGCCCTCTCGCACTTCTGGACCGCCCATATCGGTCGATACTGACATGGAAGACCTGGATGAAATACACCGAGACATGGTTGAAAGTTTTGTTCAGGAAGCAAAGCAAACAGAGGAGAAGATCCGAAACCAGAAAAGTTTGAGGAGACCTCTGTTCACCGAGAAAGACTTTCGACTCATGGCTATTCACTGGACCACATCACTTGAGAAGATGCGGAGGATTCCTAGTATTGACCCTGACAAAGTCAAGGATTACGGTCCTAGGATTCTTCGCATTTTGCAGAAACACTACAACCACTATCGAGAAGCCATGGAACCTAGGAGTGGCGGCCGAGAACAGGATGTTGTGGATCTCATTAGCTCGGAGGTTGAGATGGATGATGAAGCCCTTGAGGACGAAGACGGCGAGGATTCGCACTACTTCAATGGCAACGCAAGGCCAGACGTCCAGGCATTCCACAATAGGCTCCAGACCCTTGGCAACACACATACTCAGACCAAGCCGCGAGCGTCTAGCAAGAGCAGCGGAGGCACCAAGAAATATACGAGCGGGAAGAGATACTCCAGCAAGAAACCTACAGGGGGCGTGACGAAACGCAGAAGCACTGGTGCCAGCTCAAGCCGTAAAGCTAGCGGCTCGTCGACATCAGGCAGAACTTCTGGCAGCGCCCCAAAGACTCTCAAGAAGAGCGGCATTGGGTTGATGCCCATGTAGAGCGGAGAGTAATCGGGCTTTCTTCTTCTTTTTTTCATGAACCAACGCCATTAGAGCAGGGAGATGTGGACATGGATACAATTGGCAGAGAGGAAGTGGAGGATGAATGATGAACATTTCGATGACATGCATGGGCACCTGTTTCTCCCTTCTAAGAGCATACCCCCCTTTCCATGGAGCTTTGACAAAGTGAGAATCTGAACATTAGATAGATAACACTGGTTTTGTGAGCGGGCGGGAGTTCATGGTGGTTCTTCTGCATGGGCGGCGACTGGGGAATTTACTTATTTCGATTTTATACACCACAGCTCTCGGTGTTTCTGGGGCGCACGCAAAAACAAAGAGCTTTGCATCAGTCCAGGCCTGCATTTGTACATTCAGGTAGGTAGGCAGGCCATCTGTGCCATGGGCCTGAGAACAAAAGCCTGATTGTCACATACATATAACAATGAAGATAAATTATGTTACAAGCTGGCCACATTTTGCATTAGGGGCTTATTTGTATAGACAACCTTTGACTTCTTTGATTAGGGTTCTCTGTATCTAGGCAGGCAGCTCATTGAGCAGAAGTATATTGTGAGTGTAATCATGCAGCGATGGCATGCCAGCCTGAATCACCATCCGGTTTGCTTCTTTTCTCCGCCCTAACTACAGCACATTGTGCACGATTTGGCACGAACTGAAAAAAAAAGAAGAAGAAAACTGTTGAGTGAGAGGGCTATGACTTGTAACCGAGAACTACAGAGTCCAGACAAAGAAAACGGGAGTTTAAGGCCGTCCTCCCTTGAGCGATGTCCCAAACTCCGCCAATCGTCTTGATGTTAACCTGGTACGCCATGCTGCTGAAAAGAAAATTTATTTTCGTAAATGGCACCTCGGGCAATTTCCCAATATCGAAACCGATAGAGGCCACAAGGTACATGAAACGAAGTCAAGATTGTGTGGAATATGATATTACATAGGAACGAGAAGCCTCGTTCTTTGCAGTGTGAAGGTATTGACGAGCTATGCTGCGGTAGAAGCATATAGCTTTTAATGCCTCCATCTGGGCTTTGAATCCTTCGGCTCAACAGGAGATGGTTTACGCATCGCAGACCGAACACTCGAGACAGAGGCAGGGCTGGCTCGACCTGTTTCTGCTTTGGGTTGAGGAAGAAGACTAATCCTCCTTGACGAAGTAGCGAGAGAGCTAGCAGGCCTGCTATGCCGGTCTCCTTCGGGTCCGATAGATCTTGAAGTCTGCAGAGATGAGCGTCTGCCGGACAGGGCCGTTGTTGACTGATGAGAAGCCAGACGTGGCTTTGGCAATGGCTGAGAATTTGCACCAGGGGACGCAAGCCTCTCCCGGAATGAAAGGTTCGAATGTCCGCTTCTAGTGGGCGTTTCTTCCACTCGAGGAGATGCCGAAGAGGCGCGTGCTAGGGGGCTGCGTAATGTTGGTAGCTTTGAGGTACCAGAGCCTGGTGTAGTTGAACCAACAGATTTATGTGCGACAGGGCTATTCTTAGCATAAGGACTCGGTGTTGTCAACGTGAGAGGTTTAAAGTTGTGACCAGTATCAACATCTGAGGTATTTGTCGAAGCGTTCCAACGCGGGCGTTGTGCAAGCTTCGAATCTGGTCGTTTGATCTGGCTGGGCGGTAGGCTCGTACTGGACGAGGAGCCCGTGATAGTGGAAAGGCGAGAAAAACCTGGTTTCCTGCCTGTTTGTGATGTTGGTGCTGGCAGTGATGAATGCCGACGGTTCGAGGGAATTTGGCGGTTGGTAGCACCTGGGGTGGCCCGTACCTTTGGAGTCTTGGATAATGGCGTATGAGGATCCAGTCCCAAACTTGACATGATGACCGATGATGGTGGTGAGCTGCCCGGGGTTTCGCGTCCGCTAGCCAAGGTTGAGCGATCGTTTGAGAGCATACTGGAGATAGAGTCGCGTAATTGCTGACCCTTGTCTGTATGTATTTCCTCAATTAATGACTCTGCATCTTTCATTTGCTGTTTCAGAGCCTGCCAGCGATTTTGCATGTCGTTATGTAAACGCAGAATTTCACCATTGACCGTTAGCCGCTCACTTACACCTTTGTCGATGATTGAGAGAACACGTTCAATGGCTGGTCCGTAATGCATTCTTTTGGCCTCGTAACTTTCCAACTTCTTCATCATTGCAGGCTGGTTGGTCAGGTGCATCCCGGAATCCGCAGCCTCTCTAAGTTTGAGAAGAGAGCGCTCGACAGACTCTTGCATCTTCTGCGCTTGCCTACCGGCACCTCGGAAGACAATAACCCATCGATCTTCACCCAACTCCTTACGTAGAGACTCAGCGTCCTTCTCTAGCTTCTTGTAGCTAGCATCAAGTCCTTCACGGCGCATGTTCAGCTCCTCACAAGCTGTGGGAAACGATGGCTTGGCCCTCGCCTCAAACATGGACAGTCGCATCGGCAGGAAGTCAAGTGATGCCCTCAAGGGCTGCATTCGAGCAAACAGAGCCAGTAAACTCGAGTCGTCCTGCGACAAGGTGGGTGTACCTGGTGAATTTGGTGTCACTGGGAAGGCTGGAAGGCTGTAACGACTCGGTGCCTGTAATCGAGTTGCTTGAACAGGGTTCTCCTCCACAATTGTCTCGAGGTCTCCAATGTCGACGCTGTCCGCATTGGCAGCCATCAGGCTCTTGTGACGTCGTTCTTCCATCTCAAATACCAATCTGCTGAGTTCGTCCATTTCCCCTTGTACATCCCCGAGAACGTTATTCCAAAGTTCCTCCCACTCCATAGCTATTTCCACCTGAGCTCTTACAACATGCAGCGTCCTACGGATTTTCTCCCACTCGTGAATTATCGACTCCATTTGGGAAACAGCTCGGGTCAGGTCTTGCGCAGATACGTTGGCGACATCTTTTCTGTTCTGCAACTGCTCGATAGCTCCAACATAGGCTTTGACAAGCTCCTCAAAGCGCGTGATAGCCATTTCCACTTCAGCCAAGCCCTCGCGGCCACCAGCTGCAGCCCACTCAACATCATCTTCGCTATCCAGGCCATCCACAACCTCAGATGCTTTGGATATCCAACTCCTGATTTGCTCGGCAGCATTGATCAGAGCTTTCGCAGCCACCTGAGCCGTTGGAATGGCCGTCACCTGGCTCGCTATCGATTCCGCATCTGGAAGTTGCAGTGACGTTAATTGAGCAAGCTGAGAGGCAAAGGATGCGCGCGATAGCGTGTATATAGAGCCGGGACGATTATGACCAGGTGTGAAATATGAGTTGAGACTAGGAACGTAATCGGTTGGGGGCGTCGTCGACGTAGAAGTTGCGATCGGTGGTGTATCCTTCGGGGGTGGTGGAGGAGGTAGGTCTGTAGTGTTAGGAGATGGCGGGCGTGTAGTACGCTCGATGTGTTCGCGACGAGTGTCAAGGGTGACCTTTGTCCCATTGCCGTTGGTGTGGTCAGGGAGACGATACTTTTGAGTATCCATGTCTAGGGGCTTAGGAGTCTGAATTTCTGGCAAGAGGGCCACGGTAGACTCGGGAATTTCGACCTTGGACGGTAGTAGCTCAAGAGTAGGTTCGTGGGCGACGGGCTTTGGTGAGGAAGAAGCGCCGGCGCCCTTCCACGGGCGACCGCGCCGGGCGATGACCGACTTGACCAAGCCCGCTTGGTGCTTCTCGTCGAGTTGTCGAAGCTGATCTTCGTCCAGACGGCCGATACGATCGTTTTGAGGAGTTATCGGGGGCGTGGAGATTTTTTGGGTACCGAAGCCTAGAGCTTTTAGTCGGGCAGCTAATCCTGGTGAGGTCTTGCGAAGAGCAGATGACGGTAGGGGTGACGTTGGAGTAGGGAACGAGAGAAGAGCGTTTGTTGATGTTGACGGTATTTTTGTTGTCGTGGCCGGGGTTATCGCGGCAGAGGTACCAAGAATAGTGTCAGTCGTGGGAGTAGTGGTGACAGCTGAGGCAGAAGAAGTTGGAGTCGTGTCGATAATGGAGGATGAAGAAGTGAGCAAGCTGGAATTAGGATCTGGGGTGTAGGTGGAGGAGGGATTGGTTGAACCAGGGTTGAATGGCAGATGAGATAGTTGACCAGGGACATCAGCGAAATTCAGCAGGCTGTCCGTGGGCACATCATGGTCCTGGTCACTGTAGCAGTTGCCGCTGGCGAGCTCACCCACGTCGGCAAATCGGTTAGTTTCAGGACTTGCAGCAGGCGTTGATAAAAAGGGATCAGCCTGTGACATCCAGTCGCTGTTGTTGTTATCTTTGACGACAGAGGTCGTCGCGCTCAAATTGTTGGTGTCCATCTAATCGTTGGAGTTGGCCTCTCGAAAGCGAGGGACAGCCGGCAACTTGGTTGGAAATTGGCCTGACCAGTCCAGGTATCAAGCGCAGATCGAGGTCCCAGAAGCCAGGGTTTACTGGATGAGTTTGAACACTCGAGATCCAGAAGCGAAATATTGGAATCCTGTCAACGTGCAGATGTAAAAAATAGGACAGGACAGATTGGATGAGTAGGATATGAAACTCCAACTTTTCTGCGTAACTGTCACAGCGTATCCTTATGCACTCAGAATCTCTCCCTGTCTCCCCGATATAAATGTCTTGCCTTCCAGTGCCACTAATCACTCTGGCCCAACCGCGCGCTATCAACTGTCATGGTATTGCGTAGCCGTGATCGCTGAGGCCAATGCGAATGCCAATGCCAGTGTCAAGGCAGAAAGTTGGAGGGTAAGTACTGGTCGGATGAATACTCTCACATGTACATGCACATCCAGAATGCGACAGACAGGCTGAGTGAGGGTCGCTGTCAACGAGCTTTGGTGGAGCTAGCGGCCAAGTTTTGAGGGTCCTCTGTAGCGTTGACTACCAGACTGCCGCTGCGATTGGAGGTAAGACAACAAACGCCCTGCAAGCGCAAAAGACTGCTGGGAGCGTAGAAGTAACTGCAACAACAGAGGTAGGCTGAACTCTGCGGTGGATTAGTGTTTCCTTTTACAGTCAATTGAGTCGATTAGGAGTTGTACTTTTGACTTCAAGCTATGGCCTCGTCTAGCTGGGACAGACAGATAAGTGATAAGCACAGGCGCAATAGGTGCGCTGGTGAGACATACAATTAACTGGTCGCGTCAAATGTTGTGGCAGAGGAAAGATCAGAAGGGATTGAACTTGCATCAAATGAGAGACGCACGGTATCGTCCGATGGGGTCGGAGAGATGAAAGTGCCAGACGGGGACAAAAAGGGGGGGTGGAGGGAGAGTATTTGGAAAGAGAACAACAAGACGTGTCCAAGATGGAATGACTATCGTAAATGGGAAAGCGCCGAGATGTAGTTGGCAATAGAAAGAAACCAGCAAGGACGAGAATGAAGTTAAAGGTTGGAGAAAATGTTGTTGGTTAAGGTAATACTTGAAAGTTGGTGACTTAGATGACGATGCCCAAAATGGAAGGGTGACCTTACCTTGAGCTCCGGCAGGTACAAGGTTGGACGCCAAGGCCGGCCCAATGAACATAGGATTTTTGCTTGTAAAACAAACCATAAAAGGAACAAAGCGAATGATACAAAGGTTAATCTCAATCCGGCAATCAGAAAGATATTCCAAAGAAAGACCAAACGAGGTAAGAAAGAAGCCACTCAAAGTCAAAGATCTCAATATCAAGAAGGTTTTCTGAGATGTCGTTGAAGCAACGGAAATAAACTCAGACAACACGGAGCCATTTCTCGCCGCACTCTGCAAAGAGACAAGAAGATGCCCTCAACAAGGAGTACGGTTACGGCTTTTAGATTTCACCTACAATACTTTTTTGATGCAATACAAAACAATATTAATATTATTTATGCCAGATTGACGGACACTGTCCCAGGATGACAGCCGGGGGGTTGGATCTTACGCTGCTTCTGATTTGCTTAAGAGCTATCCGAAGAACTACCCCCCTGGTCAATGATCTCGCCTAGCGGTAGGCCGGTCAGAATTAGCGTATTCTTTGTTCAAATATGGGTTGCTGACGATCAAGAGATTGCTCGAGGGGATGAAGCTTGTAAAGTAGACACAATAAGCTGAGTAGGGACATTTCAGCCTCGAATAGCTCACATAAGTTCACACAGAGCCGCAAAGAGAACTTGTCGATATGTTGAATAGATGGCATGGCGTGGGTAGAGCATATCAATTATGACAAGTTGACAGCGATTGTAAAGGACTCGAATTTCAAGGTCACTTATTGATGAACCCTGAGAAGAAAAGGAATATTGTAACAAGGCAAACGTCAGAGCATATGGGCGGCAGGAGTCTTGAACTGTAACCAATGACTGATAGTAGAGGTTATTCTGACTGCATAAAACCAATAACGGAGGAATTAACCATCAGGGGCCGTCCCGAGCCCCAGGTTCGACTTCTATGGGGTTCAGTAGTGGCCTTTTGTTAAGCACGGAGCTTTCTTGTAAATGGCTTCTTGTCGTCACTGGGATGGAGCTTCAGTGAAAGCCTGAAACTCGTAATGTTGATACCCATAGCAACGGGCCCAGTGCAGACAAGTAAGAATTCCAATCAATCTGGAGGAGATTAGCATGTCCGATAAGACTTGTGCTAGTGGTCTAGCCTTCTCAACTTCAAACTCACGATCCGTTCTTGTACAATTGCAGGTTGCCCAGGGATATGATACTTGCGTGCTGTCGGTTATCGTCAATTGTGATATTAAAAGAGCTTTGCTGCTGGTGCTAATGATGTCGAGGCTATTGCTCCATATTCAATCCTCCCTCCCACTTGACCCCATTTCTTCACCTTGACATCTGACCATGCATTTCATCGTCTTCTAATCTCAAGGTACTACGTACAGACAGTACAGTTGCTCGGACCTGTCTAGTCAACGGCCTCTTGCTCAAGCTTTATTGCAGTCTCTTTCCCTGACTTTGGCATCTGTGGTGCCGATCTTAATCCTCTCCTGTCCCAAGCCATAATAAATATTTGGTTTCCCTTTGCCAACTTCAGAGATACCTCAAGAACACCCAGTACGATAACCGATAGAAAACATCCAATATCGGCTCTCACTCCCTCCGGCTCCTGCTCTCTTTCTGCTGCTGCTGCTGCTCCTGCTCCTCCTCTACCGATAAACCCTGACGGCACGCGGCTTCTGGAAAACACGAAATCATTCTTCAATCCTTGCTTTGTTTACGACCAGTAGCTTTAGCTTCTCCATCGTCGTTTAATTACCCCTGTCACGCGTTGACCCAGTCGGTACCTGTGAGAATTGGAGAACTGGAGGTGTAATTTTACAACTTTACCCTGGCTTTGCCCATGCCTGTCCCGCCAACCACTGACTGAATCCAGGCATCAGTCGCCCCATCACCGTTGGAAACCCCCTGGAAATCATTCATCCATTGAATTTCCCCTTCCAGTCTTGTCGCCTTCAACTTTTTAATTAATCTAATTCCTTCCCCTCCTTGTCTGGCCTCATCTTGTCTTGTTGTCCTGTCCTCTCTCTTTGCTACCCCTCGATAACTGTCTATATTCGATCTTCACCTCTTCTACTATTCGCTCTCTCAACCATTATCTCTCGGCCCCAGCGCAGTTGCAGTTACCGGCTTTTCCGTTATCAAGCCCCGATTTCCAGGCCAAGCTATCCCGAGCTGTCGTGTGGGACCTCATCTCTCGTGTTTGTGCATCTGTGTAAGTGCAGATCGTTATTCACAGACACAACGTCACCGTCACAAGTCATACGGTTGATCTCGCCGAGGTTTGATCGACTATTGTACCTCCGCATATCCATAAATCAAGATCAAGCCGTATCATCCTTGGCACATATTTTCTGGTAGCACGGAACTGTAAAACAAACCATGATGGCCACCACCAACGACCAGACACCGTCATTTCGCTGCGACTCGCCGCCTCCAGACGCTCTTCCGACACCAGCTATCGGCGCATGCCCAGAGCTCTCGCGCTGCTTGTCGACAACATCCTCTTGGTCGCATGGCAGCAACGATGCCAATTCTCGGGATGCTCTCGGCATTGAGAAATTCAACCGTCATTCCACCGGCAGCCTCGACACTAGTACTCTGAAAAATCGTCATTCAGATATCTCGGGCATATCTCGCCACTCTAGTTACAACTTTGATGGCAGGAGTCGTCGCCGAGGATATATGCGGCCGCAAGGAACCGACTTTGCTGCCAGCGCTCGATCTCGCGAGAGTGTGATGAGCCTGGGCAGCATCGCACATTTGCAGTATTATTTTGCTCGAACAGGCCTGCTTGACGGCAAGGGTGGCCAACTAGCTAGGAAGAAGCAGCAGCGCGCAACTCTGGATCTTTCGTCCTTGGATACTAATGTTGACTCTTTGCCTAAGATCGTTGGCTCTGATATTGACTCGTCATATACCTCTACCGACAGCAGCCCGGATTTCAGCTCTCAAGGGTTCGGCACCGACCTCGTTGAATCTCCTATCGAAGAGTTGGATGACTACTATGAGGACAACTTCAGCGATCTCGGGGGTGATATGCTTCCCCCAACTGTTAGTACGTATCACCACCGTGAAAAAGTGGTTCCTAAGCCACCTACCATCCTGGAGCTCAAGTCAGAACTCGAGCAGACACTCGGCGACGCCAAGAAGGCATTGGATGAAGTTGAAGCGCGAAGGATCGGCACTTACGAGGCACCGGCTGATGCACCCGATTATCCCAACATGCCAGCGGAAAACTCACAAGGGTGGTTTGAGCTCCAAGGAATGCACATTCTCGATGTTGTTACGCTAGCTATTCGGGCGGCAAAAATCTACTACACAGCCCACGAACTGCCCGACCGCCTTGACTCTATTAAACCCGAGAAGCAAGTCAGGGCAGACCTATTGGCTGTTATGGAAACACTGAGGCAGATGGCCACCCGAAACTTCAAAGAAGGCATGAGGGAAGAGGAGATTAAGACCATGAATGGCTGGGTTGAGAGCGTATTCGATATTTTGCAACAGGAGCAGGAGATCGAAGATGCAGAGAGGGCTGAGCGAGTTGGCTGGACATGGCTCAAAGGTGATTGGACTGGTCGCGAACTAGAGCGAGAACGAGCGTTTCTCATGTCCATGGACACAGCGTCTGATCCTTTACCAGAATGGAAACCAATGTCACCTGTAGATACGAAGCCCACTCCTTTTCTCGAAGCCATGCAGAATGGCGTGCGACTGGTCAAACTTCACAATGCCGTTGTGCACAAATCACGAAGACGATTCGGCGCCATTGGAAGCTTCCACAGCGATACCCAGAAGCCCTACCGTTGTGCTGATAATTTACGATACTGGGTCAAGGCTGCCGAACTGCGCTTCGAGGTCATGCTAAAGGTCGATGCGCTCGGAGTTCAGTACAACACGTCTCCGCAGGTCTGGGTTGATTTTGAGGCAGCCATTCTCAAGTGGTCTCGCCATGTGCGCGAAGAGATCACTCGCGAGCTTGAGTTATAGCAAGCGAATCTTACACATTTTTCTTTCTGAATTGACGAGGTACATGCCCAGCTCGATTCACTAATACCCTAATGATTGGACGTTGAGGACTACACAGGAGTTCACTTTGCTGGTTTTCACTTTTATTTTCTTTGTTCTTACTTTCCTTGTTCCCCTGAAAGGATATCATCTGAAATTGCATATTGCGCGAAGAGCACACCGACTTCTTTTGTTTCACCGATATGACGAAAGAGCTTTAGAGCATCATATTTTCTATTCACTTCTAAGCACTGTAGGCTTGGAGAGCCCGACCACACCTTTTTCTTCTTAGACAGAACACCCACTACATTCTAGCATATACCCATTGCATAGGCTTTAACGCGGATGAAGACATGTTCAGCTTCAAGCTGGTAGACTGACTGAATAAACAAAATAAATAAATTATACTTATTACCATTATTTCTCTTTGTTATGCTTGAACTTGATCAAAATTGTATGACGACACTGATCACGTAAGTGGAATGGAGACTTGAGATTCATAAATATTTTCCAATTTACCCCCTAATTATATATCGTAGCTATTCGTGCCAGTTGAAACCAAACCGAAATCAGAAGCTGAGACTGTCATATACTACTTAATAAAAACTCCGGATATATACCAAACTCCGTTGCAAGTATGGATATCATAGCATTCATTCCTAGAACCTTTCCCAATGCTTACTCAATATCGATCTTGTGAATCTCAGTCCACTCCTTCTCAGCTTTGGGCACAGTGATAATCAAGACACCATCCTCCATCTTGGCTGTGATGCCTAGACCGTCAACCTCGTCGCGCTCGTCAGCTCCGGCAGGAGGTAGAGTCACGGTGCGTTCAAACATGCCGACCTTGCGCTCGCCAGAGCTGAGGGTGCTAAGGAAAGCCTCATCGCCAGGACGGTGAACAACGCCTGCAATCTTGAGAAGGCCGTGGTCGGCGTCCCAGTTTACGCCAATGTCCTCCTTCTTTGCGCCGGGAAGGGCGACATGGATAACATACGACTTGTCGGTGTTGAAGACATCGATGGGTGGGTTGAAAGAGGAGTCGGATGAGTCGTTCGTGGTTTGATCTTGATTTTGGTTCTCTTGGAACTGGTCGCGCATGTTGCGGAAAAGAGGGTGGTTACCCCAACCACGGAAGAGAGCAGAGAGATCAAAGGGGCCACCGTAGGGGGGAGGAGGAGGGTGAGGGCCGTGATGAGGACCATGATGAGGACCATGGGGGAAGCCACCGCGACCTCGACCACGGCCGCATCGAGGACTTCCACGGCCTCGGCCACGACCTCTTCCAGTCCATTCAGGACGATCTCCACATTGGTTCTCTTCAGGAGCAACCTCTTCGGGGTCAGGAATGTTCAAGGTCTCGTCAGACTCGCGACTTTCATTGCTGGCAGCTCGCTGAGCCTCATTTGCTTGCTGGCGCTGGTCGTTGCGGGTTCGACCATCAGGAGCACCTTCACTGGAGAACCAAGGACCCCAGACGAAACCATCAGCCTCAGGCGGTGGAGGAGGTCCTCGGGGCGGATGTCCGTGGGGATGAGGAGGGTGAGAAGGGTGAGGGCCAGCTGGCGAACCAAAGGGAAACCCGGCCATGAAAGAGGGAAACGGAGTCTCAGTCTGATGATCAACTCCACGGCCGGTAGCTTGGTTAGGATCAAAGTGCTGGACGAAGTCCCAGAAGTTCATGTTGTTGTAAGGGTTCTGGTGTGGACTCATTTTGTGCAAGGTACACTTATCAATAAAGGTTTATAGTAATAGGGAGAAGATGTCAAGAGGGTTTATAATTGTAGATGGTGTAGAGGGTGCTGATGGTAAGTATCGTATCATGTCGACATAGCATGCGATTTATATAAAAAAATTTCTCCATTTAGACGGACTGCCATATGGGGCATCTCATCCGCTAGGAGGCGAGATCTAGAGACATGCGTAACCCGCATCGTAACCTCGACTAGGCACAATAGATACACGTTTACATGAATTGATCGAACCATCTGGATCAGCAGAGAAAGTAAAGTGATTAATTCGGGCCATTCTTGTTGCCGCGCGGCCACTCGCACACTCCCTCCCATCTACATGAATTCGCCTCCAGAGAAGCAGCCTGGGGTTGCGTGAGGGAGCATGGTCGGTCCCGAGACCAGTAAAACAACGGGGGCGAAAAAATTGGACCACACTCCGAGTCCGTCAATTCGGCGCCGAGTTGTGTTTTTCACACAATCGTAATGTGCGATTGGCGACTTTGCGCGCGGTGTGAGCAAACAATAATCTATCCGAGTTTGGAAGACGAAAGCAGTTCAAAGAATGAATTAGCATCAAATCTCTTGGAATAGAAGACACTAATTTCAGGCAGGCCACTGCTGAGTCATTCAGCAGTAGTACACATCATCGCCACATCAGATTAGAACAAATCAGTCTGCCAACAGCCGCGTGGCCTCTAATTCTTTGCCAATTGGGCTCTGAGATCAAGTTCGAAAGTAATTGGATTTGCTGAGCAGTTGACAGGCGCTCTGTCTGAAGAACATTTTCTGTTTGAACAATTGTTACAGCTGAGTTTGAGGTCGAACATTACTGTTCTGGGCAAATGGATGGTGGTTTATGGACCTTTCTTAGTAAACAATCAAGTTATGAGGCGGATTGCTACAAATCTTTCTTTATTCATTCTTCCTTTTCTCAGTTGAAGCAGTTGTGCCTTTGGTCACAGCTGCTCGAGTCTGAAGCGCCCCATTTGCCCTCTTACACGGCTGGTCTACGTCACCTGTACAGTCAACTATTTTGCACGCGCGGAAGCATAACAAGAACAATGTCTACTTGTTCTAAATTACCAAAGTTCTGTCTGACTCACCCGCAGTAATACTCAAATATCCATAAAGTAAACTTCCTTCTGGACGATCACCCTTCTAGAAGCCATTTTAGACCATCAACCACGTCTCGCTCACGCTTCTGCGATATTTCAAGCTCTGGAAACACGGCCCAAAAGGCATGAGGCAGACCCGGGTAGATGTCAATCTTTGTAGATACTCCGTCATCCCTGTAGACTTGCTCAAGCACAATACTACAGTCTCTGACAGGGTCCAAGCCACAGGCCTGAAAGTAAGTCTTGGGGAGGCCTTCATGACTGGGGAATGCAACCGGAAATGCGAGAGGACTCTTTGGGTCGGGTTTGTATTTGGCTGCGAATCTTGTCAGTATGGATATGATGATGGTATGGCAGAACATACAATGAATGAATTTCATCGACTCTGCACTAAACACCGGAGCCTTGGCATTCTGCTCGTAGCTGATAAAGTAGTCCTTGTATTTTTCAGGGACCGTCTGATCGTTCACACCAGAAGTGATTGGAGCAAAGACGCCTGTTAGAGGATTCAATGGCTTAGCTTGGTGATATAGATGGGAGATAACCAGAGAGATATCTGCCCCTGAGCTGGTGCCACCAATGATGAAGCCTTTGGACGGATTGATCCCAAGCTTGTCAACACTTTTAGATACCTGTCTAGCTTCAGCACTATTTCGCTTTGTGTATTAAGCTACACTCACCCAGATGGTAGCATCAAAAGTATCGTTGATGGCTTGGGGAAACACATGTTCAGGCGCATGGCGGTAATCAATATTTATGGCAATGCCTCCAAGCTTTGTAAACTCGGCACATAGTCCTGCTTCAGTGTTAAGGTCACCTGTGACAAAGCCACCGCCGTGAAACACGATAAGCCCAGGACGTCCGTCAGAGGGCGTATCACCATTAGGCGTGTACGACCTGGCGTCGACTTCAAATTCATCTCTGAGAGGAATCTTGAAGTCTTTCGTGTGATAAGAAAGGGTGTCTGGGTTGACGTTAGGTCGATGCTGTTGCACCTGAGCCATCATTTCGCGAAAAGAATCGAGGTCAGTATTCATATCCCAGCCGTTGAGCATTGGGTTGTGAGCTCTGACAATCTGAAGTTGGCACGTTAGTAACCTGTGATGCTTCGATATTTTCGAACTTACAGGCTCAAATTCTGGATGTGCCTTTGCAAGAGCACGTATTTCCTCGATGGTAAGCATGTTTAAGTTATTGGTGAAGACAGAACGCAGATTGTTGGTTATGCCTGATAAGTTTGCTTCGAAGATGGGAAGTCGCCGGCTTTATAGCTAGAAGTCAAGCCGATTATGTGTTAAGAGGAACACAAGGAACTTCCCAACATATACGATAAAAGCGATATGCATCACCAATTCACTATCATTAGGTTTCCCACTGCGACTAAAGGCTGACCGACCGACGCAACTAGTGGTTGGTATCAGCGTAGGATGAAATCAAAGGGCATGGTTAAGTAAAATGATTGGACACGACTGCATCGTCGCCCTTCAAGCCGCAGATATCTCACCAAGCGGGTGCGAATGTGTCCTTTTCGCCGTCTTAAATCCGTCAGGCCCGAGAACGGGTGGACCCGCGGTACCGATTCCCGGAAGACACCGGCTCGATGGATATAACAGGGACCTTTTCCCCAAATGGGTATTTCTCCAAGAGTCAAGACATATTAGTACTGCAAATATCCAATTGAAAACATATTCTCACCTAGATCCGACAAACGGTGTCCATAGTGTCTCATCAGCTACGGTAACTACTGCGTAGAAAAGAAAAGATGACGTCAGAAGTGAAGCGCGAAGTTCTCGCGACTCCACGTGAGCTATGAGCAATGATTGGTCAGCGCGGAGCTTAGAAATCTGCTCTCTGGCGCATTCCATTTCGCCATACGAAAAGAATGGCCTAATTAAGATCAACTTAGCCGATGATCTATTTTCTTGACTTGACAATTCATAACCACGAATGACAATTAGGGACAATGGATGCAGCTCAAACAACAATTTGTATGTCATTATCTTCCAAATACTCATCTGCCCTTCATTTCACACTAACTTGATCCTATAGCTTCGCCCGTGAGCGCCGCCGCAAACGTTGCGTCCCCCTCCACTACAGCTGCCAGCAAGCCCAAGGTGAGCTCTACTGGACCAAAAAAAACCCCAACCGCATTTCTAACACCCCTTTAAGCCCTGTTGTGTGTGCAAAGACGAGAAGGCCAAGCGTGATGAGTGTATGCTCTTCTCTAACGCCAAAGATCCTGCCGCCGACTGCAAATCCCTAATCGACCAGTACCGATCATGCATGTCGAGTTTTGGATACCAAGTGTAAAAGAATCAAGACTACAGTCTGCGGAATGAAATCGGTCATAGAATAAGGCCGTGTAAAACAGATACGATTACAATGTAGAATACCGGGCAATCCATACATGTTCCTCTCTGAATAATGTCATGAGCGTTGTCAGCAGTGGCGTGATATGTCCTATTCGCTTGCAAAGCGATGTGCATCCTTGATTATTGCCATCGTTAATGAAAGTAATGAGAAGAATTATAATCGCTTGGGGCCTCGTAGATTAGGAGTGTCTGTATATGCACTCTGTCGCTTGTTCGTTCCCACATGGCTTGTACCAGCCGCCAATCAATGAAATGTCCCAACATGAAAATATGGCCGTATGTGCCAGTCATTTGACCTTCTTAACATCCTCTTCCCTGCCTCTAAAGCCTATTTGCATCATGTTCTCGACGTCACGAGTCTGGCTGGTAAGCCGAGAAATGAGTGTTTCCATCTGCCGCTCAGTATTCTTCCTGCGCTCGATTGCTTCGATGATTTTGATAACAGAAGCAGCAACGGCTTGAAATCTACCAACCGTCAGTGAAATCCGAAAAAATCATTGAAGTACGGCATTAAAAATCATACTCCCTTGTTCGCCGATCTTGTTGGAATTTGGTAATACTGGTGCGCAGCTTGTCCATTTCTGTAGCTGACTCCTGAACGACGGCATTCATGCGCTCGTCTCGCCCCTTCTTCAGCTACCACCGAAAGAGTCAGAGAACATATATCACTGGATTCAATCTTATGAAACCTCACCTGAAAAAGGCGCTGCTGGGCTTTTGCAGCGAAATTCGGATTGTCATCCTCGTTGCCTGAATAATTGGATTCATCGCTGGCAGCCATGGTCGAGATAACTCGCAGCTAAGTATGCGCGGATCAATATTATGAAGCCGGAGTTCTTTAATTGTGCCGGAAAAGTTGTTGGAGTGTTCCGTGTAATCATGGAAACCTCCCAGGTGCTTGGTTTTGAAGGTTATAGAAGGAAGGAGCGAACTCACCTTCCACCACAGCCATTTTCCAGCATCAAGGTAGGTGAGCACTAATAAAAAAAACATACACAAAAAAATGACGAAAACTCTCAATTAATCACGTATCGGTTATATGCTTCACCGTGCTCTATAATATGCAGTTCTTTTCAGCAGATTCACTACCCATTTTGATATTTTCATACAACCCATGGCAGATGCTGCTGGGGGGATATCTCACTCTATCGGGTCAAAGCAATGTCGTCTATCCTCAGAATCATCTTGACTGTCTCAGCCGCCAATTCGATCGCGCTTGTGCTAACAAGAAGAGGCTGCAACACGTTCTCCTTGGAAATATTGGTGTTGACTCCTCCAGACTTGATACTGACTCCTGCGTTCTTTTCGCCCATCTCGTGTCGGTGTCGTAGTTCCGTCACCACCTTGATACTATTCAGGCCGGCGTTCTCAGCCAATGTGGTGGGAATGACCTCAAGAGCATCCGCAAAGGCCTTCCAGCAGATGGCTTCGGTGCCTGTCAAGCTGCGCGCTTGCTTGGATAGTTGTGCGGCGATCTCAATTTCAGGAGCACCGCCACCGGCGATGAGAGCCTTCTTCTTGACCAGGCATCGTACCACGCAAAGAGCATCGTGCAAACTTCGCTCAGCCTCCTCGAGGATCAGAGAGTTGGCGCCTCGTACGACCACAGAAACGGTCTTGCCGACAGATTTGGTGCCAGTTACCTTAACCATACGCGATCCCGAAGACTGAACCTCCTCAACCAGGTCGGCATAGCCAAGCTTGTCCTCGGTGAAAGAATCAATATCGGCGATAGGTTTGCAGCCAGTAGACTTGCAGATGAACTCGACCTCGTCGCGCTCGATGTCCTTGACAGCAAGGATACCAAGCTTAGCCAGGAAGTGTAACGATAGATCGTTGACGGCATCTCGCAGGATAGACTTCTGAATGAACAGAACGTTACACTTCGCCTTCTTGATCTTCTTGGCCATGTTCAAAAGGTATAATCGCTCCTCCTTGACGATCTTGTCCATTTGTCGGTAGTCGTTGACCTGAATAGTGTTCTCCATCTGCGGAATGTAAGTAAAGTGGATTTCTCATACAACATAATTGCACACGTACATCGGGCTTAGGAGGGCTCAGTTGGAACTGGATGAGGCCAATTCGAGCTTTCTCCATACGGGCTGGACCACCAGCGTTCTTGAGTACAGGCTGGGTGAGAACCAGACCGTCGACAAGTTCACTATCTTCAATCGTTCCACCAACTCGCTTAACAATTCGAATATTCTTAAGATCGACGTTGTCGGCGGTCTTCAGGTCGATGGTCTTAGTCACTGAGTTCACCGCCATGGGTCCAAGCAGATTCGAATATTGTGAGACAATCTTGGAAGACAGGGAGGTGTTGGCAGCTTGCAGCAGCGAAGAGGTATCGCTAAGAGTGATTGGGAGGGACATGTCGTGTAGAACCTCGACGGCGGCAGCGGCAGCTCGTTGGAAAGACTCGGAGATGACGGAAGGGTGGATGCCCTTGGAGAGAAGTCGGTCGGCCGCACCAAGGAGACTTCCGCAGATAACGACAACAGATGTTGTACCATCACCAGCTTCAACATCTTGAGCGCCAGAAAGGTTGACAAGCATCTTTGCTGTGGGGTGCATGACAGACATGCTCTTGAGCATAGTATTTCCATCATTTGTGATGATGGTCTCGCCCTTTCCACCTCGAATCATCTTGTCCATTCCTCGGGGGCCGAGAGAGGTTCTGATAGCATCGGCGACAGCTGTTTAATTGTTAATATTTGAGAAATCTGTTCGTGAACCGAAGGTGCCATACCTCGAGCGGCGACAATGTTTGAGGAGCGCACCGCCATGGGCTTCTCCTTATCCTATCTTGAGTTAGCGGGGTGAAGCTCAAAAGCTTGTCGGGAGCTCTTCATACTCGGAAAGTAGCATTGCTAGAGCCTCCCGCTGTAGGGGCTGGAGCTGCGACTGGGGCAGACATATTTTGAAAATAATTTGGCGGTCCCTGAATCCTCAAAGTAAAGAAGCGATGTTGATGGCGGGGCTTTGTAGGAACACGACGGGACTCCCACCTCTCCTAGGCTGCCCTACTCCGCCATAGAATTGTCAACCTAGAAATTTTGGATCGGGGGTACAGATCATCCAGCTCCGAGGGGTTCTATGAGCTAACTCTGAATGTTCTAGCGTTTCTTTTACTTCAGAGGCTCTATTACGTGGGTCCGTGCTCCTAGCTCGCTCAAGGCAACTCACAGATTACGGAAGGCATTCGGTGACACCTCCAACCCCAAACAATCACGACCACAGCAACGACGATTCGACTCTCTTTTGCACATAGGTTTCTCACCAACACTTTCGCGACTACAGAAATTTTTCATTGATACTCTGAAACACTACCATACGACTGGAGAGCTGCGGTTTAAATCATGGTCAGTCACGTTGCATTCTGCAAGCTTGATTGTGTTCCATCCCATACTGACAGCCAGCTCCAGCCTTCCGCAACCGGCTCCAACTGGGAAAAGTACCAGAAGAACTTTGCCGACGATGAGATAGAAGAGAAGAAGATCACACCTCTAACAGACGAGTGCGAACGTCCTTCAGGAGACGAGATTGCGACTAGTTAGCTGACCCTAGCGCCAGGGATATCCAGGTTCTAAAGACCTACGGTGCCGCGCCTTATGGCACATCTATCAAGAAGCTCGAGAAGCAGATCAAGGAGAAACAACAAAGTGTTGATGAAAAGATTGGTGTCAAGGTTGGCTGAACCTCTGCAAATGGATAACAGATTTCTAACATTAGTAGGAATCCGACACAGGACTCGCGCCGCCCCATCTATGGGATGTAGCCGCCGACCGTCAGCGAATGTCCGAAGAGCAGCCCTTCCAGGTGGCGCGTTGCACAAAGATTATCGCTGACGAGAAGGGCGATGAGGCTAAGAGCAAATATGTGATCAACGTCAAGCAAATTGCAAAGTTCGTTGTCCAGCTTGGAGAGCGTGTCAGTCCTACCGATATCGAAGAAGGCATGCGAGTCGGTGTCGACAGGAATAAGTACCAGATTATGCTTCCCTTACCGCCCAAGATCGATGCGAGCGTTACGATGATGACGGTGGAGGAGAAGCCCGATGTCACCTACGGCGATGTTGGTGGTTGCAAGGAGCAGGTCGAGAAGCTGCGAGAAGTTGTCGAGATGCCTCTCTTGTCCCCTGAGCGTTTTGTGAACCTCGGCATTGATCCCCCCAAGGGTGCCCTGCTCTACGGCCCTCCCGGAACTGGAAAGACCCTCTGTGCCCGAGCTGTAGCCAACCGAACAGACGCCACCTTCATCCGTGTTATTGGTAGTGAACTGGTTCAGAAGTATGTCGGTGAAGGAGCAAGGATGGTTCGAGAGCTGTTCGAGATGGCGCGTACAAAGAAGGCATGTATCATTTTCTTCGATGAAATTGATGCCATCGGTGGTGCTCGATTTGATGACGGTGCTGGTGGAGACAACGAGGTTCAGCGAACTATGCTGGAGCTTATCACGCAGCTCGACGGTTTCGACGCTCGAGGAAACATCAAGGTCATGTTCGCTACCAACAGACCCTCAACATTGGATCCTGCCCTCATGCGACCCGGTCGTATCGATCGCAAGATCGAGTTCTCACTACCCGACCTCGAGGGCCGTGCCAATATTCTTCGCATCCACGCCAAATCCATGTCCGTTGAGCGGGACATTCGCTGGGAGCTCATCTCTCGTCTCTGCCCCAACGCAACGGGTGCCGAGCTGCGCAGTGTTTGTACTGAGGCCGGCATGTATGCCATTCGTGCAAGGAGAAAGGTTGCCTCTGAGAAGGACTTCCTCAGTGCAGTTGATAAAGTTATCAAGGGTAACCTCAAGTTCAACTCGACGGCGACGTACATGCAGTACAACTAGACATAATCACCATAGCGCGTGGTGTATTTTTTAATGTGGTGTACGAATACAGGGCAATTGGATGGCGGGATTATAGACGTCACAATGAACAAATTGCTTCTATCGCCATGTTCAACACTGAATCGCTGTAATGACATACGTTATGATAATCCCAAAGCCATGTTGATATGTACAGAATCTAGCTAATGCGTAATTACTCCCATGGCCCATTTGCAATTCAAATGCAACAAAACAAGGCCATCAAGGTCCTTCAAACCGAAACACCGTTTCCGCCATATGCCCGTCAACGCAACAGTGCCGTATGAGTCCCTTTCAATGCCATCCAAAAGAGCACATCCTTCCTCCTTCGCTGAAATTACCTTGCAGGGCTAGGCAGATGTGTATGTGCCCAACTAATGCCCGAGAAAACCATCATTATTCGTCAACAAACGCCCATGAATGCCATACATGATCCGACTTATGAGCCTTCCATCCGGGAGAAGCAACCCAAGCATGTGACGTCTCCCTCTGCTCCACGCTCAATACAGCAGCGACTACACACAACAGACTGGTGTCCAACAGCATTCCATCCCTTGTTCGTTTGTCGTGTTCCGCTCTTCGTAGTGTTCTGTTCTTGTTGTTGTCCATCGTCAACATCGTTCATATGGAAGGATCTTGAAAGAATTTCCTGTTCCGAGACGCCGGAGCCACCATCAACATTCCACCCATGACATTCCCGAATACAAATGAAGCAAGTACGCTCGCCACATCCCTGGCAATCGGCAAAGGAGTCGAGATCGGATTTCTTGGTTGGTCTGCGGTGGCAGATGTTGCAGGGAGCAAGCAGAGCGCTTGTCACTCGAGGCTTGGCAAAGGCGGGCTGAACCTGCAGCGTCTTAAGTTGCGATGAGCGCCGTCGTCTGTGGGATGAGTTCAAGGAGTAGCTAGAAGCGTTCACATCATCGGTAACGTGAACATCACCATCGGCAATGCGGGCTCGCTTAGAAAGCGGAAGGACCTTTCGCAAGGCAAGTTCTGGCCGTTGGTTCAGGATATAGTAATCCCTGTCCTCCTCTGAAGGGTATAAGGAAAACCCAGATCGCTCGTCGTCATCGCTCCATCGTCGTTTGCGTCCTGTGTGGACGTCTTCTCCAACGAAGGGCATTATGGCGTGTGCCCTTTGTCTATGCTGCTTATGGGATGGCGAGGCAAAATATGGTAACGAAAGTAGTGTGGTGAAGGTTTGATGTGTTAACAAACGCTGTAGAGGTATCGTAGTAGCGTAAAAGAAATGAGGACAAAAAACAATCACATATGAGAGCGCGGAGGTGAGAAGAGGAGATTGAGAACCGAAAGGGATTGAAGGGGAGTGGTTGAGGGGAGCGACAGTGACTGGTCAACATTGGTACCTAAAAAGGCACCTGCTGCAACCTACCTAGTGAAAAGTGGTTCCTGCTTGGAGGATGGAGGTTTGATTGTTATGGCGCTAGCTAATTATTGTCCAATAAAATGGGAGGAGAGCTGGGCCAACCTCAGACGTAAGTGAGTAAACCACTGAAGCCATCCATTGCATTTCAGATCCGACAGCAGAATAGGTATGCGATATCGCCAATTGCGGTTAATTACAAGACAAGGAACAAGGGCCTTTGATGGTATCCGAAGGAGAGAAGCCAAGCTTCGAAGGGATGCTTTCTTTATTCGATAGATATCAGTATCTTACGCCAGCAACACAAACTTAAAGCCACTCATTGAAGCACGCTTCAAGTATCCTTATAATGTCAAGACAATGCCACCCAACCATCACTCATCATCATGTAACGGATACCTAGGTAGCAGAGTATCAATTAAGTGTCTTGTTGAAATCCGCCCTGCACAAGATAATGTGATATATGAGTTTTGAAAGCTTTGAAGAGCACCTATAGAACACACCTGGACAAGACTTTTCATTGATAATCCATGGAACTCGGCTGTCAAAATAAGATGTGAGAACCATACGAACCATTAAAGTTTGCAACGCGTGATCATTAGTACCGAAAGCTTCACATTTTTACCACCAATCACCCCTGCATATATCCCAAGTGCAGTATATCGAATAAGGTATTGAAAACGATTCATCTGATTTACACTCTAACATCCACCTTTCCTTCCACGACCAAGCTTCTTTTCTACCCGCCACCGCCGATAAAGGAGCTGCTCTAGGGGCGACTAGTATACAAATGAGACTTTGAGATGTTACCCGTTTAGCGGCGGACCTTGACTTCCTTAGGAGGGTCGTAGGCGATCTTTCGGGACTTCAACCAAGCCCACTTGTATCGCTTAACCCAGACGCTGACAGCCCACAGAGACGCAGAGACGACAAGAACCTTCATACCCATTCGCTTTCGGTCGTCCATCTCGGGCTCGGCAGCCCAGTTGAGGAACTCGACAACGTCCTTGGCCATCTGAGAGGTGGTAGCTGGGGTGCCATCCTCGTACTCGACAAGACCGTCGTAGAGAACACGAGCCATGGCAATGCCGGTACCGGGGAAGTAGGGGTTGAAGTTCATGCCAGGAGCGACCTGGACACCAGCAGGGGGTTCCTCGGGATAACCAGTGAGCAAGCTGAAGATATAGTCACAGCCACCGTGACGGGCCTTGATGATAAGAGACAGATCCGGGGGGAGAGCACCGTTGTTGGCAAATCGTGCAGCCTCCTCGTTCTTGTAAGGAGGAGGCATGTAATCGGCTAGCTTTCCGGGACGCATCTGGATCTCGCCCTGCTCATCGGGCTCACCGGGGTACTCGTTCTCCTCGGCAAGGGCCTTGGCCTCATCAACGGTCAAGACAGCACCAACAAGAGTTCGGTAGGGGACTCGGCTGAGGGAGTGGCAGGACTGGCAGACCTCCTGGTAAACCTGGAAACCACGGCGGAGACTACAGGGAGGGTCAGTAATTCGGCATGGCGTATGTAAAAGGATCGATGGCATCTTACGCCTGGTGGTCGAAAGTCTTGAACCACTTATTGTGAACCCAAGGGTACTTGGTAGGGTGAAGACTGTATTGGCACTGTTAGCAATTGGTGATGCAATAATCGTGCGGATCATCGATAGACAGCATTTATGCCTCATCGCCCGAATTGAGCTAATGTAGAAACACGACCATCGAAGACCTAGGATATCACGTACCCCTCTTCGGCAGGAGTCATGGCAAAGGCAACAGGTCCATAAAGGTGATAGTACCAGGCCATGGAGCCGAGGGCGAGAGTAGTCGAGGCGGCGGCGGCCAGGTTCAATCGAGTGGCAGAGGCATCGCTGGCGGCACTGGAGCTCGAGGAGGCGGCACGCTGGGAAGAAAACGGGGTCAGCAATCGTGTACATGCAATTGAGGCGCATTCTATTGCGATTGGCGTGGTTGCGGCGTGTCGAGGCTCGTGGTGATGATCTTTCGGCAAACGGGAAGCTTGCTGTCAAGAGGTGGTAGGATCGTGCCATACCTTGGTAACAGCAGAAGGACCGTTCCGGAGGCCATTGAAGGTGCGCGTCGAGCGCAAACACGACCTGGCAAGCATTATGGGTGAGCTATACCGTCGCTGGTGCGATCGAATATGAGACGGCGAGATGGGGAGGTCGTTCTCGGAGTCGGAGGACAAAAGGGCTCAAGCAGAGATCAGTAGCAGCATCAGACAAAATCCTATCAGGCGTTCCAATAAGCCGTCTCTGATTGGATGCGGGTCGGATCGAGGTCACGTGCTTGATCAGTCTCGCCGTGCTCGGCTGAACGGCCAGGTGACTTCCGCTGGGAGTCCCAAATTTTTCCGACTCCCGGTTTAAAGTCGGGTTCGTTTTGATTGATATGGTAGGCCTACCACTGTAGTAAACACCTTCAGGAAATTTAATCCATAATATTAGGCACTATAATTATAACTCCAAAAATGTAAGGAGACTAGTTCATTATTCTTGCCATGATCTATCAAATTACCAAGCAATTTTTAAGTGTTAGGATGAAAATACCCAGACCTCTATATTTCTATCTGTCCATAGTCACTAACCACCAACCTGCTGCCTGTAGCGATGGGAAATTACAAAAAATAGAGAGGAAATGCTCTAAGCCGAATCAAGAGACCAACTACTGCCTAATTCTGCCTGCGACCCCACCCCCACCTTGACTCAATTCATCTTCACACCAAAGGGCGACGTTCTTTTGTTTTTATTGAATCGACTTTTCCTTCTAGACTGGGTCATCACCATCTTTGCTGTTTAATTCTTAGCGAATTTCTCTTTCACACTTTCTTATAGAATGGCTACCTCCGATAAGGTCTTTTCCCTCGAGGGAAAGGGCCTCAAGCTCGACACTGCTGAGGATCTCGAGCCTCATATTGCCCCTCTTCGATCCATGGACGTCGAAGAAGTTCGCATTTTGGGTAACACTCTGGGTGTTGGCGCCTGTAAGCTTCTTGGCGAGGTTCTTGCGACCAAAAAGAATCTGAGAGTACGTAAAAAATCACTTTCCCTCTTGCTGCTGTAACGTGCCAACATACTTCTCTTCAGGTTGCAAACTTCGCCGATATCTTCACTGGCCGACTCTTGAGCGAGATCCCCGACGCTATTTCTTCTCTACTCACCTCCGTACTCAACCTTCCCAAACTCAACACTATCAACCTGAACGACAATGCCTTTGGTTTGAACGTGCAAGCGCCTCTCGTGGCCTTCCTAGCCGCCCACGTGCCGCTGCAGCACCTTTACCTGAACAACAACGGCATGGGCCCTCACGCTGGCATCCTCATCGCCGACGCGCTCTCAGAGCTCCACGCCAAGAAGGAGGCTGCGCGAAAGGAGGGGATAGAAGTTCCCGATCTCGAGACTGTTATTTGCGGCCGAAACCGATTGGAGAACGGAAGTATGACGGCGTGGGCAAAGGCTTTCAAGCTGCACAACAGGATCAAGGTGATCAAGATGGTTCAGAACGGTATTCGACAGGAAGGCATCTCACACCTTCTCGCTGAGGGTCTCAGTCACGCTTCCAAACTCGAGGTCCTCGACTTGCAAGACAACACTTTCACCGTTACTGGTGCCAGGGCATTGTCTAAGGTTGTTTCCAACTGGGCCTCACTCCATGAATTGGGAGTCGGTGACTCCCTCCTCGGTGCCAAGGGTGGTGTTCTCGTGGCTGACGCTCTAGCTAAGGGCAAGAACATCAAGCTCGAGACTCTGCGGCTACAATACAATGAAATCAACTCCAAGGGCATCAAGGCCTTCACTACTGCTGCCAAGGATGGTCTGCCCGCTCTGAAGCGAATTGAAATTAACGGCAACATTCTCACCGAGGATGATGAGTCTATCCTCATCCTTCAGGAGCTCCTTGAGGAGCGTAAGGAGAAGTTCGGTGGCGATATTGTACACGAGGATGAGTGGGGTGTTGACGAGCTTGAGGACCTCGAGGAACCGGACAGTGACGCCGAGGAAGAGGAAGAGGAGGAAGAGGAAATTGAGCCGGAGGACCGAGCAGAGAAGCTGGTCAAGGAAGCTGAGGAGGCTCAAGAGGAACCCGTCATTCCCGTCAAAGACAAGGAGGTGGACGAGTTGGCAAAGAAGCTCGAGAAGACTGGAATTTAGAAATGGATATAGATGAACTGCATGATGATGACCGTTCACTTCACAAGGCTTGAATGGAATTTGATACCCTTTTTACAATGACCTGGATGAACAACGATAGAAATATGAAGCTGGCTTAATACGCACAAACATGCATTTGTGTTTAAGAAAGAACTTCTGTATTGGTTCTAGATAAAG
This sequence comes from Fusarium burgessii, assembly GCA_002980515.1. NCBI lineage: Eukaryota > Fungi > Ascomycota > Sordariomycetes > Hypocreales > Nectriaceae > Fusarium > Fusarium burgessii. The sequence continues at coordinate 2,967 of PVQA01000928.1, read as the reverse complement.
TAGGTAGATAGGCAGTGAGTGTCTTGCTTTGTATATTGGATACGTATATCGTATATCACAGTCGACGAGAACGTTGGGTGAGTAGCGACCCTAGCAGGTGTTGAAAGGAACGACGTACCTATGGCGAACCAAATTGCTGCCCCTGTGTTCTCTCTAGGTAGAACTTATCGTTAGCACACACTGCAAGTAATCGACGAGGGCAATAAAGGAAGAGGGAGTAAAGTAATTTGAAAAGTGAAACATCCACCAACGCCACCCCGTCCATTTCTTTGGAAGCCAGTATCTTGTGACAATCTCACCCACCCTGATAACCATACTAAGTAATAAGATCCATACAGTGACTGATGATTCATGCCTTGAATAACAAATCCCTTTCCTGTACGCTCATTGTCGTATAACTTGTCCACCTCACATGTTATCCCATCTCCCCTCCCGAGCTTCTACGTAGATTAGCCGCTAAACATCTGGGCATACTATTCTCTTGCTCGGTTCGGAAGACGATGGTTATTTACATAACATCCATAGTGTCCACCTCCGGTGCTCGGAATCCCTGGTAAGCACCGTATTGTGTGGCCATCTCCAGCAACTGCTGTTCACGAGCGTAGTCGGGCCCCATATAGACAGGGTCTGTGGCGTGAGAGTAGAGGCCATAGGTACTCCTGGGCTGGCCGTCCCGAGCCTCTCGTTCGCGCTCTCTTCGCATTAACTCCTCATAGCCGGAAGTCATGTATGGCTCCACCTCGGGTTCTGAGTTGCGAACCCACCTACCATCAACTGCTTGAACTTGGGTACCATCCAGACTCATGACTTGTTGTTGGTTCAGTCGTTCATAACGCAAGCGGGCAAGCTGTTCCTCGTTTTCCACAGTAGTGCTACTCCAGGCGAGAGCTGGGATATCGCCCCCGTTTCCGGGAGGGCAAATGTTCCAGAGCTCAATAAGTCTCTCCTGCTGAGAAGGTTCCGCAACCTTGAACAGCTGGAGCTGTGAAGGTGTAAGTGTGGCTGGATTGACGCCATGGTGTTGAAGTACAGCTTCGATGCTGGGTCCTTGGATCTGGGGTGGCTCTGAAGCACGACGAGGGATCTCTTGATGCTGAGCAGCTTGAGCTATGTGGGCAGAGTGGGTGTAGTGGACTGAAGTATATATGATGGGCTCAGCATGCTCGGCCTTGGGTTCTTGTTGGGGTGCAGGGGTAGGCTCTGGAATTGGATTGAAGCTGAGGTTACGGGCCAGGAGAGCAGCAAGCTCATCCTGTTGCATATTGAACTGAGCAAAAGCCATGGTTGGTTTTTTAATTTCTGGGATTTTATTAGCGTTTGGTACATGATATTGGGTTGAAGGGTAGTTGATGAATACCAACTGTGGTGCCGAGATATAAATCAGTCGGAGGGGGGGCAAGTTGTTGCTTTATATTCTGATATCAGAACGCAGAGATGATATAGCTGAAGCCAGGCAACTCTTGGGATCGTCTGCCTATTTTAAGTCGGTGCCTTTGACAGAAAGCTTGGTTGAGACACCAAGGAATGTGAACTGAAGCGATATACGGAGGTGTTTCGGGACCATGCGCAATGCAGTTGAAGAAAGGAACAGGATGATGCCCTTGTTCTTTGTTATATTTGGGAGCTAAGCTAAGCTTTTTTGACAAGAAATCAAAGAAGAGCAGACAAGCCAATAGAGAAAGAAATGAGATATGTATAATAAAAAGGGTAGTCAAGAAGGAGAGGTTTGTCTCTTGTTCTTGGCTCAAAGGACCCTTGATTAGGCCTTGACTTGGAGGGGCTTGTCTAAGAGCGGTGGACCGTTGGGTCGAGTTGCAGGGAGCGCACGGGGTACGGAAGTGAGTGGTGAGTGGGGAGACAAGAGCGTCTGAAACGATCTTTGGGGGGGGTTTCAAAGCAGATATGAAGAGAAATAAAAAGACTTGAAAGCGCAGTGTCGTTTCTACGCAGTTAGTATGAAACAAATCGAATGCTTTTAATGTGAAGAATCAAGAATATGCTCAAGAATGAACCGTGGGGGATTTCCCGTCAAAAACGATGGAGGGGTAATAATGAATGAATCGAATGGAACGTGGGACAGTTCAGTGGGACACACCTGCCAATTCATCTGCTCAGGCACCCTTCTCAGGTCATGACGCAGTAAAGACACAACTAACAGAGGCACATGATGGGCCTCATGACAACATCCACTTCCATTCACCACCAACACTAAACTCAACGCTTCCATGGTATACATCATTTGTGTACTGATCTTCACTCTCGAGGCGATGTTACTCTCGGATGTCTATACTCTATCAAGATACTGATAATTCATTCACTGGCCTCATTAACGCCTTCACGGAAGGATCACACTCTCTCAACTCCAAGAGCTTCCAACCCTGGTCTCATTGACCTTGTGTGACCCAATAAGCCTGTGCCACAAGGCGACCGTAACACACTAATTGCTCTCCTATGCTCTAGCTTAACGCCGACATGGTAGTCTATTGCATATGCATTCCGTTTCCGAATCATCTCCTTTGACGTGGTTCACTCAGTTCGGCCACGTTTTCTATCACTTCAGGTCGTGAATATCATTCTATGATTCAAAGAGAGGTAATATGAAAGAGGAAATCTAAGGCTCTTGCAATGTCATAATTAGCTCCCCTCAGCCCCAACAAACCTCACACTCACCGCCGCCACCAGCAGCAAGACAGTCACGCCTGGATTTAATAGTGGTCTTTTGTGGTCCTCAAATATTGACGCTATGTACTCTTACCTGCCTAGCGAGAGACGTCGGACTTTACGATCGTGCTCGGATTGGGCCTTGATACTAGGATGATCTTCATTCCTACCTTACTTTCATCAGGGAGTAAAAAGGCACCAGGCTTGAATTTAGGGCAAAAATAAACACACTCCTCAGTCCATCCTAGCTTCTAAGGTATCATAAATTAATACTTACCTAAGTTTTTTTGTCACTTAGGATCAAGG